>CM069234.1:4019155-4327842 GCA_035582765.1 Acer negundo | reverse complement strand
CAAATGAGCAACAATGGTTATCAGCAGAGTTTTTGTAGACTTGTTACTTGTTACTTGTTGGAATATTTAATCTATTGATTGCAGATTAATTTGTTTTATGAAATATTTGTGTGATTTAGATATCTTTCAAATTTTATGGTTTAGTATTTAGTACTGTTAGAGATATTTCCAATATCTCTCGATAATTTCTTATTGCATATTCCACACAAATGAAAAAAATAAATAAATAGTTTTATGTATCAGAGAAATTTGTTTGTACTCTGCCAAGCAGAATTATTCTTCCAAATATTTGTTTGCTTTATTTGTTCTGATCTGCAAGTACATGACCTGATAAATTTATGCATTTCCATCCAGTCTTTGAGAGGTCCAAGAGGTGGCATGATCTTCTTCAAGCCGATTGATTGAATTAGGTTACAAGCTGGTTTCTGGTGGCAGCGATAATCATCTGGTTTTTGTATATCTGAGGCCATTGGTTAGTTTTTCAATTACTGATTAGATTTTGAATTTTCACACTCTGCTTCTGGTTTCTTATTACCTTTTCAATTGCTACCAATCAATATTCCTAGAGAATTAGATGTTCTATCATATGAATGATACAAAATTTTGTCAGTAAGGAGTTAAGAGACCAAATTACTTTTTAAATGAAACTGTAATTTATATTTCCCTTCTTTGACATGAAAAAACATATGCTCTGACTACAGGGCCTTGATGTGGCTCGAGTGGAGAAAATTCTTGACATGGCCTCTATCACCCTCAACAAGAATTCAGTGCCAGGTGAGTCTTGCTTTGTTTGAACTTCGATCTTATTGTACTCTCCCGGCGCCCACTTAGCTTTGCAGTTAAGAATTTGAAGACAAAATTGAGTCCATTTCCAATTGAAGAAGAAAGAGTCAAGTGTGGAGAAGAGAAGTCATAGGCTCCAAAATCCACCGCTAAAGCATTTTCATCCTTGGCTCTGTCATAAAATCACTTTCTGTAAAAGCACGTACTTAAAACATTTATTGATTTTTTTTATTATTTAAAGGGGCTTTTGTGACAATCAAAAAAATGAAATGAAGATGATAGCTAGATAGAGGACATGTATACCAGTTTTCATCATAGTCCATTTCTTTGAATTTCAAGTAGTCAGTGGTAGTGATTGGGTCAACAGTGAGATCATCAGAGTTCACCTTCACAAATTCCCATGATCCAGGATTTGGTCTAACAGAAAAGGCTACATTTGGAGGAATAACCAGCTTCCTGCCAAAAAGAAAAAAAAAATACTAATAAATAAATAAATAATAAATAATAAATAATTTCAAATCAATTATATAGCCTACTTGAGAATATTGTAAACAACAGGGAAAAAAAATCAAAAGAAAGAAAACGAAACATATAAAATATATTTATATACTTGAGTGGAACACAAAATGTAGCCAAGTAAACCCTCCAAAACTTGGTTTCTTTCAGTCACATCATCAATGGCCTCAGCTGTTTCATCCATCAACTGATGAAGCTTCAATGTCCTCCTCCCCTTCTCAATATACTTGGCAAAACACCTCTTCATATGATACCTACTCTTCTTCAAGGCCTCCGGCATCGTATCGGCTATCGATTCTGTTCTTTTCAAACCCGGATTATTCGAGGCCATTTTCGAGCACGTTGATGATCACTTATAGGTTGATGATTGGGGAGAAGGAAATAAACTGATTTGGGTTTGTTGATGATCAGTTTGTGATCAATTTATAGAGATGGGAATATTTTTGATGCATGGACATGCATGTATGTGTTATTTGGACAATTTGTTTGCTTGTGTTATGCGTCAAATGAGGAAACTTTTGTGGGTGAAAAATGGGCCCAGATAGGAGAGTCCAAGAGGAAGGAGAAAGAACATTCATTAAATTGATCATTCATGATGATAAATTGGATAGAAAGCAAAGAATTTGTTAGATTCTTTAATATATATACATATGATCAAGTACAGAGATCAAAAACATAAAAAAAGCCGAAGTGGGACTAAATTTTCAGCACCTTTTGGTGTTTATTTTGTGGGACTAACGCTAACTTAAATGATGTGTTATACTTAATGGGTTCTTATCAATTGGTATCAGAACCTATACCACACCAAACCGTGGATTCGTTCCGGGCGGGGTGACTTGAGGAGGGTTGCTACCCAAGAAGCAACAGGATCCGCGAAACCACCCAACGGGGGAATAATGGGCAGCCGTGGACGAGGTTGTCAAATTGAGTCCGATATCAACTAAGTATGAGATTAGTTAATTTATATCTCATATTGGCTAAGTATGAGATTGGTTGTGGGTATATAATCCTTTGGACACCCTCTCCTAAATCAATTTTTAAAGATGAGTTATACCTAATGTGTTTGTATTGAACGATTTGTGAAAATTAATGGTTTGATGTATATAATATATATATATTAGAGTTTAAGCATCTTCAATAATTTTGTTTTACTTAAATCATGTAAATCAAAACCTTCAAAGCCAACGAGAGTGGAACTTGAGCCCAGGCACCCATCCGTCTGTCCTCCCCAACTGCGTGACACACCTATAGCCAATTTGCTGGCCACACAAAGATGCAAGCGGGTAAATGAGAACTCGTCTTCGCTTGGGTAGGATTCGAACCGTTGACCTAGGAGTTACCCGTGCCCCAAGCTTGTCCTTCCACCAGTTGAGCTAGCGTCATGATGACTGACCACAATGTAATTGCCAAGAGCAGAACCAAGGATTTGGGATTTTCATCCCAAGCCTTGGACCACCAAGGCAACCACTTCGTGGTTAGTTTAAATATTGTCATATAGATATGATGTGTGATATCAAATAGACAAATACAAATGTAGACATATATCGAAGGCATTTTGGGTTAGGGTAGTGTTTGGACTAAAACAGTGAAGATTAATCTATCTATTTTTAGTTGAATTTTTTTTACTAGATATATCTTTACCGTCCATCTATGAGATCGATAGTGACTATTTTAAACATGATTTATTTTTTATTTAAAATATTTTTCAATTTTTTAAAATATGTTTGAAATGACAAAAGTGCCCTTAGTTTTAACAGTCAAATCTGGTCAATGGTTAAGTTTGACCAAATTTGATTAATAATAGGCCGGGGAGGTGAGTGCCAATCAACGACCAAGTTATTTTCGTGCGTAAAAGTGTAAAACTTATGGAGTGTGGTGTAATTTGCTCTTATTGTTTTGTTTAAAGGGTTCGAAAAGTCTAGAAAGCCCTGCTCTGTTAGTAGCTAACTGGAATGACTCTGAATCAAATTCACTTTGCCGTCTCATAGTCTCATCGTCTCTACTCTCTCGCCGCCGTGGAGACATCACTCCTCTCACTGCTGGTCAGTCCCCACCTCCCATCTCAAGCTATTTTTTGTTGCCCTTGTTTATCTTACAATTTCATATTCTCAGATGAAATTGATTATTGTATTCTTTGCTTTGTACAAATAATCAAACATAGATCTCATAAAGATACGAAAAGACAAAGGAATGCCTTAACAGTTAAGTAAATCACAAAATCCCACTCACTAGGATCTGGGGAAACCACACCCTCTCTCTTAGTTCTCCTCAATTGGGACGATAGATCCTGCATAAATATTCATTGAAATTGTGTAATTCGCTGATGTTTTAATTTGCTGTTTACTTTAATAATTTTTAACAGTAAATTGATGACTAGTGCTAAGGATAGGGCTGTGTGAACTGTACTAAACTTGTTTACATACTAGTTTAGGAATCAAGTTGTGTGGAAAGAGCCACTGAAAACCCAGGTCTGTATCGATTTGGATGGACAGACCCTAAGTGCCATTTGCTTCTTATTTTGTTTATTGGTTGTTGTATAGTAGAAGATCATCTTGCAAAACATGATATGCTTTCATTGAAATTTTAATTTGCATGTGTTACTATGTATATAGATATGTTTATTGATAAATTTACGGATATGTTTATCACATTCATATCATCCGACTAATCTTATAAGTTCTTTATTGTTATTGTTATGAAGGGTGTAAAATTAGTGGTTCTCAGAACTACTTTACAAGCAATAAACAAGTCAAGTGCTTTGGATTACATAAATCAGATGTTCCCAACAGGTTACACTCCTCTCTCTCTATAACCTTTTCCACTAAATAGTTTATCTTCTTACTAAGTTAATTTGCGTCGTTGTACTTCACGATTTCCGTTTTAGATACCACATATTGTCTATTTAATGTTTATTATATTGATACCGTGAGTAGTGAGATGTGGTTAATATTCAGACGCATCTTTATCTAGTGTGGAGCCATTTATGCAAAAAATAAGTAGTGAGATTCGTCATGTGGATGCTGGAATATTAGCTGATGTTCGTCAACAGGTCAATATTTTATTAATTGTCTTTTATTGGTATACTTAATCAAATTAATCTGAACTAATTGTATTGGCTTCTATTATCCTTTTTGACGGTATTGCACATTATAAACTATATGGATGTGATCTTCTTCTCTTGTTTGGGCGTGGCTCGATGCTGGGGAACTATTCTTTCTCTCCCTCTCTCTCTTATGCTATTACCTTTTGGGATGAATGAGTATGAGGATGTCCCAGTTCTTCTCGACTGTCAGGTTATATGTAGGGATTATCTTTCTGTCATCCGGACGCAGAATTGAATCCAAGGATCACTGGAAAAAAAAAAAGATGTGTGTGGGGATCTTATCAAAGCTGTCTGGATTTGAAGGAGATATTACTAAAAAAATAAAGAAATAGATTTTGGGAAAGCTTAAACCGTATCAAAAAGTGGCCTGCAAGTGTGGAAGTGGAAACCGAAGCATGCAATATTAGTTCCTTTAGGAATATCTACTTTGAATATCAACTTTAATAGAGTGTAATTTAGACTGAATTCTGATGAGAAGTACTTGAACTATAAAGTAAAGAATGGTAAAATGGAAAGTTCTTACATATGTTTCCCCATCTTATTGCAGAGTTAGGAATGTTGTGCACATTCCAGTTAAGCATAGATTTCTTTCTGGATTTAGTTAGGTGTTGTTTACTTTTGGGGTTTGATTTTTTTCATATAAAGTTTTTTGGGAGGATACTGTAAGAGCAGGATAGGTTTTTACTGCAGCTTTTTGCTGTTTTGTATAGTTTTGGGGGTTCATACGGTAGAAATGTTTGGTCCCCTCAGTGGACTGTTGATTCACTTTAATAATCTCTCTTTCTTGTTTTCCTAATAAAATTTTTCACTTTCCTATAAAAAAAAATAGAAGTATTATCGACACCATCTGGCATTGACTTGCATTTGGAAAAAAATGATTTTGATTATTTTTAGTCTTTGACGGCTTTATGACCATGACTTCAAACCAAAGGAAGATCTTGCTGCTGCTACATGTGCTGTTGAGGTCAATTCATTATGTATAAAGTTTATCAACCGCTTTACATATTGCTGTACAAGTTGATTCTTAACAAAGAAATAAGATATAGCCATACAAGGTAATTACGTGAAAGAAAGTTTGTCCATATAGGAGTCTCTTTTTGTTGGTTTGAGCTGTTGAAAACAAAAGAAAAAGCCTCTAATGTATTTGAGATTTTTTTTCATCTGAGCTTTTTGGTGGCAATACAGGAACTCATGTATAAGATCTGAGAAATAAAAACCAAAGCTGAACAAAGTGAAACAATGATTCAAGAAATATGTCGTGATATTAAGAAGTTGGACTTTGCAAAGAAGCATATAACAACTACAATTACATCTCTTCCTTGTCTTTCGATGCTAGGTTAGTCTATTTTATTGCTTCTTTTTCTTATAGTGAATTGTTTATGTGTTCTTATTGTTAATTAACATTTAGATCATTTAGTTATTGCTAGTTATGGATTATAAGATATCCAAAAATAGGCATTTGCATCTTAAAGAGTGAAATTCTTTCTTTTTCTGATAGAAGAGTGTTATGGCATTGTAAATAGTAAACAATTGCTTATAAGTTGTGCTGTTGAGGATCACACATCATGTAGAAGAATGACATGTATTCATGGCTTTGTTAGTGATAAAACATGTGACAATTAATGTGTTGACAGTCAAGTTCTCTTTTTGATGCTGGTTTGAGTGCTAAATTGCATGTCTTTTGTATAAAATTTGTTACCACACTTTTCCATGATGTGGCAGTATCTGCTGTGGAGCAGCTTCAGGTAATGGCTTCAAAACGGCAATATAAGGAGGCAGCTGCACAGCTTGTGGTATTTTACTTGTCTATCCTTAAATCCGTACTCTAAAAATGATATTGGTTATGCCATGGCTTTTAACCTTGTAGTACCTGTACATATTTTTTTGTTTCCTCTCTTTGCTCCTCATAATCTCTTTGAACACTCTTTTTGCTGATGTTCTAGGACAGTGCATCCTGTTTACAATGCTAGTTCATATGCATTTTAGGCTGTAAACCAATTATGTAATCATTTTGAAGCCTATAGGGATATTCCAAAGATGACAGAGCTTAGGGAGAAGCTTAAGAATATAAACAAATACTCAAGTCACATGTGTTCTTGACTTCTCAAGGTATGTTATCTTTTAGTCTTTGACGCTCTTCTGTCCCATAGCAACCAGTATGTAGGTGCTCCATTATAATTTATATTGCTAATGCTGGCATTGGCCTTCTGCTTTCCATGCATTTATTAAGTTATTTGTTATTTGATTGTCATTATGCTGTATTGTTTTGTATCTACTTTGCATCCCTAAAAGTCATATCTACAGAATTTTTGTAATACGTGAAGAAATTGAATTAGATTAGGGGTATTTCATATTTCAAGTAAAGGCATTTGAGATAGAGCATTAATTCTTTAGACTCTTGCTTATTACAAAAGGATACTTGTTTAGGCCTTTAAGTCTTTCAGATTTAAGCTTCTACATGTGGTCATCACTTGTATTGTGTAGGATTTTTTGTTGGTTTTCATGGGGGGTATACTGCTAATCACACTTTTGTATTTTTGGGGCTTTTATAGAGTTTTTGTGTGGATCCCTAATTCAACCTTAATTACTTTTTTATTTTGATGTTAATATATAGTTGTTTTTGATAAAAATAAATAAAGAAGGGGAAACTTCAATCTAGTCCCTAACTCTGATGGAAAGATAGTTTTTTACTTATCTTTCTATTCTGGGATCATGAGGTTCTTAAATTGTTAAAAATAACTCAATAAAATTGGTCCTTTTACCAATTTTTTTATCTGTCAACCGTTACGGAATTAGCTGAAAGACGATTTCCCCCCTGAACTTAGTTGAACCAATAAAATTACGATTTCTGCCCTTTTGACCTTTTCTACAGCGATTTTGATGGCTAAGGTTATGTCATGGGAATTAAAAACCAATGACATGATGCGAAGGAGAAGACCTAGGATTTGTTTGCAACCTTAGTGCTGTATCATGTGTAAAAGAAATTTTGAGAGCATAGATCATCCTTTTCTCCACTGTCCCATTGCTTCCAGCCTTTGCAATAAGTTTTTGGAAGATGCCCATCTAAAGGGGCCTTTGCCTCTCAATTGTAGGATGTTCTAGTTGAATTTTTTGGTCCTTTTGTGGTGGGTGGGTGGGTGTGTGTGTGTGTGTGGGTGGGAGTGGGGGCAGAGGGGCGGGGATGTAATGCTAAAATTCTTGGTGGTGTGGTATGATGGCTCTTTTTTGGGTTGTTTGGATGGAAAGGAATAGAAGCAGTTTTGAGAATAGAACAGAGGAAAATATTTGCTTTTTGTGGGATAGGATTCACTTTTGGGCCTCGCTTTTGGCTTTTGTTTCTACCGTTTTTAAAGAAGTTTCGTTCTTCTTTATCAAACTTAATTGGGAAACTGCTATAGCTTGATAGGCCTGTTTTTTGCTCTTGCGTAGAGCTTTTATCTTTTCTTTTGTATAGGCGTATTTTTTGTCATTCAGTAGCTGTTTCTAGTCAAGGACAGCTTGCTTTCTACACTTGTAAATCTGTTTGTTCAATACAACTGTTTTTGTTCAAAAGAAAATAAAAAAAATTCTTAAATCCTTTTTGTTCTATATTGAACCTTGCAAAGTTTACTTTTTATTTTTTGGCTATTTCAATGGATTCGTTATGCAATATCTGGCTGGGACTATGATCTATTCGTCATGAAGTTATGAGTGTTCTCAACATGTGTACAGTGAGTGTTGCGTTTGTAAATATGATAATATGGTCAAAGAATTCTATGTCAGGGAGAGTTCATATCTCCATTATATATAAGTTTACAGTATTTGAAATTATATTTAAAATTATTGGTTTTGGGGTTACCTAGCAGTTGGTAAAAGTTCTCTGGGGATACATGCAAGAAAGAAATAAAAGATTTTGAAGACTCCAAGGATGAGGTGACTCTGGGATAAAGTTAGACCCTATGCCTCTCATTTTTTGTCCATCACTAAGGAATTCTAGGATACACTAATTTGTAAGGATTCTGTTTGTACTAATCTTTAAGGATTATGATATGTATGGCATAATTAATTTGTTCTTGTGCAATGGATCTTGTGCAAGGGAGGACTTTGGTTCATCATATTATGTGTCTCACTAACATTATAATCTTTGGGACTTGTTTCGAGCTTTAGGCTAATAAAGATAGAGGTAGCTCCTAAGAATTTTTTGTACTCACTGATTTTGCAGTTTAACTTCCATGGAATCATTTTATCTTGCTTCGAACCCCATTTGATAGTTTATTTGTGCATATTTTTTTCTTAAATAATGTTTTTTTTTTTTTTGTTTCTAATTATTTTGTGGTAGGAGGAAACATGGGACATCGAAGAGGGAAGTCAGAATAATGTTCTAAACAGTAGCATGCAAGTATGTACTATAACTTACTGTTTTCTCTCTTTGAAAATGTGTGATGTATAGTGTGAGCTTTGAATTAGCATTTGGAATTTCGCTTTGATGGGTTTCTTTTGAAATTAAGTAGTTCAGTGAATAATTAGTGTAACTTTTTTTTAATGGTCAATAATATGATGTTAAAATGGTAGTAGAAAAGCTCTGCCAGGTATATATATAACTGGGTCCTGGTTAGTAGACCTTTTTAATTTGGTCTGTTGATATTTGTTAGTTATGTTTTCTGTTATGAGCTTAGGTGTTTGCTGGTTGGTTTTCTTAGTGGTTTAGAATAAGTGGACTGTGTAAAGTTGTTACCAGACCTTATCTCTTATCTCTAGGTTGTTTCTCTTTATTTAAACTCCTAGTCTATCTCTATCTCTAAGGAAGAGGTAGTTAGGGGCTGTATCTTGTATTTAAGGATTGAGAGGCAGCAGGAATAATTTAAGAAGAATAATTATCTCATTCAATTAATTCTTCATGGTATCAGAGCTATGTTCTGAATCCTACACCCCATGAAAATTATTTCCGGGATGACTACCAACTCATCCTCTTCTATCTCTTCAAGCTCCGAACCTTCTACCTCAATCAATAATGGAGGTTCTGGAAATGGAGGTTCCGAGCATCCCCATCCTACCCATATGTCCATTACTAGTCATAAACTAAATGGACACAATTACTTACCTTGGTCCCAATCCGTGATGATGTTCATCTGCGGAAAGGGGAAAGATGACTTTGTCACCGGCGTTGCCGAGTCACCAGGAGTTGAATTACCAGCTTACAAGCAGTGGAAGACAGATAACAGTATGGTAATGTCTTGGCTCATTAATTCAATGACCAATGACATCGGAGAGAATTTCCTATTGTATGGGACAGCCAAGGAAATCTGGGATGCTGCCAGAGATACGTATTCCAGTAGTGACAACATGGCTGAACTATTTGGAATCGAAAGCATACTCCATGACCTTCGTCAAGGAGATTGCACAGTCACTCAATACTACAACAACCTGACTCGACACTGGCAGCAACTAGATATGTTTGAGAAGTATACATGGGCTTGCACCAAAGATGGCTTGTTATATAAGGAAATCATTGAACAGAAGAGGGTGTTCAAATTCCTATTAGGTTTGAATCAAAATCTTGATGAAGTAAGAGGAAGGGTTCTAGGTACAAAACCATTACCCAAGATCCGTGAAGTGTTCTTTGAAGTGAGAAGAGAGGAAAGTCGGAAGAAAATTATGATGGGAACCAAGGTGAAACCTGAGAATGGACCTTCACCCCTTGAAGGGTCTGCTCTTGCCATCCGAACAACTGGTCAGTATGGTGACAACCGGCAAAGAAGAGGGAGGCCATGGTGTGATCATTGTAAAAAACCTGGTCACATCAAGGAGAAGTGTTGGAAGATTCATGGCAAACCGGTTGACTGGAAACCAGCACATGAAAGAGAAAGTCGAGGGAACATGGTTGACACAGACATAAACCTCGACCCAAGTCCATTTAGCAAGGAACAGATGGAGGTACTAAAGAAACTATTCCAGCAGCCGACTCAAACTACTATTGGAAGTGGGTCTCTAGCACAAAAAGGTAATTTCCTAACTGCCCTTAATGTAAGGAAGGAGAATCCCAGTCATTGTTGGATTGTGGATTCTGGCGCATCAGACCATATGACAGGTAACAGACAATTGTTTCATGAATTCAGACCTTGCATGGGTAACTATACAGTGCGTATAGCAGATGGTTCTCTGTCAAAAGTGACTGGGACCGGCTCTGTAGTGATTTCAGGGAGAATAATTCTTAATTCTGTGTTATTAGTTCCTAACTTGGACTGTAATTTACTATCTATAAGTAAATTTACACAGGAACAAAATAGTGTTGCTAAATTTCTCCCTAATTGTTGTGTTTTTCAGGACTCGGTTTCGGGGATGACGATTGGCAGTGCTAAGGTATGTTCGGGGCTCTACATCTTAGAAGCAGACTATAATCCAGATAAACAAAACCTTGCCACCAAAGCTGTCCCTCACCAAACCGAACATGTGTCCCTTAAGAGTCAATCCAGTCATGAGTCTAGGTCCAATAAGGATAATGAAATAATGATGTGGCACTACCGCCTTGGGCATCCAAATTTTATGTATCTTGGGAAAATATTTCCGTCTTTGTTTAGTAATAAAAATCCTAGTTCTTTTCAATGTGATATTTGTCAATTTGCTAAACACAGTCGCCAATTTTTACCTAATCATTACTATAAATCCTCTCAACCTTTCTCCATGATTCACAGTGATGTTTGGGGCCCTTCTCGGGTCAACAACATCACTGGAGCTCGATGGTTTGTCTCTTTTATAGACGACCATACTCGGATTACATGGATCTTTCTTATGAAAGAAAAGTCTGAGGTGTGTCAACTATTTCAGAACTTCAATAGAATGATCCAGACACAATTTAAAACTAGAATTCAAATTCTTCGCACCGACAATGGTAAAGAATTTTTTAATTCAATCCTAGGAAATTACTTGTTAGGTGAAGGGATCATTCATCAAAGTTCCTGTGTCAACACCCCAAAGCAAAATGGAGTATCTGAGCGGAAAAACAGGCACCTTCTAGAGGTAGCCCGCTCACTTCTGTTTTCCACACACATGCCAAATCAATTTTGGGGTGAGGCAGTTTTAACTGCCGCCTATCTCATCAATAGATTACCATCTAAGACTCTTAGGTTTCAGACTCCATGTCAACTTCTTTTGAAATCCTATCCAAACACTCATCTTATCTCTCATCTTCCTACTAGGATTTTTGGGTGTTCTGTATTTGTTCACAATCATCATTTAAATAAAAGCAAACTTGACCCAAAGTCTATGAAGTGTGTGTTTATTGGATACTCGCCTACACAGAAGGGATATAAGTGTTTTTATCCAGATAATAGGCAAGTTTTTATTTCAATTGATGTGACTTTTCATGAAAATCAGCCTTATTATCCGAAAAATCAAATTCAAAGGGGGGATAAGAGTCAAAGTGATAGGAGTTATGAATTTGATTTTTTCAAACCTCCAGAGTTGAGTCCTAGTCCATCACAAACACTAGAGTTCAGTTATATTCCATCTCAAACTCTAGAATCAAGCCAGTATTCTTCACCTGATCAAACTGAACAAACCCAACAACCCGATCAACATGAGACGCATTCTAATATTGAATTTTTCCAAACCATATCTGATCCTCACTCACATATTATCCATTCCAAACCTGATCAAAATTTAAATATTCAAAAGAATCAACAAACTTCAGCCTCACACAGTCCTCAACAAAAAGAAAACCTCACATCAACCAAAAGTCCTAACCGGAACCCAACACACTCCCAACCAATTAACACCCAAAACATCATTGTCTATACTAGGAAGAATAAACCTAACAAGGTGATAGAGCCCTTGACCCATCTCAGTTCTGACCAAGACTCAGAACCTTCTCAACCAGTCCAGAATTCTAACAATGAAGCTGAAATCATGCCAGCAACCAAAGAATTAGAGGAAATCAGTTCACAACCCACTACGGATAAGGAAGAGAAGTCAGAACGGGAATTGCCAATTGCTCTAAGGAAAGGGATAAGGGAATGCAGAAATCATCCTTTATATCCTATCAGCAATTATGTGTCATATGAGGGGCTATCATCAGGTTTTTACTCTTTCATTGCTAATGTTTCTGAAATTCAGGTTCCTAAAGATATACATGAAGCCCTAAGAAGTCCTGAGTGGAAGAAGGCAGTATGTGAAGAGATGAATGCCCTAGAAAAGAACAAAACTTGGGAGCTGTCTGCACTGCCGAGTGGAAAAAGAACTGTGGGGTGCAAGTGGATTTTCACTGTGAAGCACAAATCTGATGGCAGTGTTGAGCGATATAAAGCCCGGCTTGTTGCCAAAGGCTTTACACAGTCATATGGCATCGATTACCAGGAGACGTTTGCTCCGGTGGCAAAGTTGAACACAATTCGGGTCCTATTATCTCTAGCTGCGAGTTTGGACTGGGCGTTGCATCAATTGGATGTAAAAAACGCCTTTCTCAATGGCGATCTCGAGGAGGAGGTGTATATGGAGGTGCCTCCTGGTTTTGACACATACAACAGCAGAAACAAAGTATGTAAGCTCAGGAAGTCTTTGTATGGACTTAAGCAATCCCCGAGAGCTTGGTTTGAACGATTCACAAAAGTGGTGAAGACATGTGGGTATTTCCAATGTCAAACAGACCACACTTTGTTTGTTAAGGAGTTAGGAAATGGAGGTTTAACTGTGTTGATAGTCTATGTGGATGACATCATTCTCACAGGGAATAACGAGGAGGAAATACGAAAATTGAAGAAGTTCCTAGCTCTAGAATTCGAAATCAAGGATCTTGGAGGACTTAAATATTTCCTAGGCATGGAAATTGCTAGGTCACGAAAGGGGCTGTCGGTGTCTCAAAGAAAATACACGCTAGATTTGTTGAAAGAGACCGGGATGATGGGTTGCAAACCAGCTGACACACCGATGGATTACACTACTAAGCTGGGATCAGTTGAAGGCAATACACCAGTTGATAAAGGGAGATATCAAAGGCTGGTTGGTAAATTGATTTACCTCTCTCATACCAGACCCGATATCGGCTTCGCAGTGAGCTGTGTAAGTCAGTTCATGAATTGCCCAACTGAAGAGCATATGAAAGCTGTCTATCGGATACTAAGGTACTTGAAGATGACACCGGGCAGAGGTTTATTTTTCAAAAAAGGCACAAGACAAGATGTGGAGATATTTACAGACGCGGACTGGGCTGGGTCAACAGTGGACCGAAGATCCACTTCAGGTTACTGCACTTATGTGTGGGGAAATTTAGTAACCTGGAGGAGTAAGAAGCAGTCAGTTGTCTCTAGAAGTAGTGCAGAGGCAGAGTTCAGATCAATGTCTCTTGGCATTTGTGAAGGTATGTGGTTGAGAAGACTTCTAATGGAGCTGAAAGTACCTATTGATGGACCAATGAAACTGTTCTGCGATAACCAGGCAGCTATACTTATAGCCAAGAACCCGGTTCACCATGACAGAACAAAGCATGTTGAAATCGACAGACATTTCATCAAAGAAAAGCTTGATGAAGGAACTGTCAATCTAATCTACACTCCAACAAAATTTCAAACTGCAGATATTCTAACAAAAGCTCTCCCTAGAACGGATTTTGAAAACATGTGTTACAAGCTGGGAATAATTAATATTTACAACCCAACTTGAGGGGGGGTGTTGATATTTGTTAGTTATGTTTTCTGTTATGAGCTTAGGTGTTTGCTGGTTGGTTTTCTTAGTGGTTTAGAATAAGTGGACTGTGTAAAGTTGTTACCAGACCTTATCTCTTATCTCTAGGTTGTTTCTCTTTATTTAAACTCCTAGTCTATCTCTATCTCTAAGGAAGAGGTAGTTAGGGGCTGTATCTTGTATTTAAGGATTGAGAGGCAGCAGGAATAATTTAAGAAGAATAATTATCTCATTCAATTAATTCTTCATGGTCTAATGCAGTGAACTTATCTTTAGTTTACATATATATTAGAGAAATCGATAGGATACATTAAATTTTGGTTGTAGGTAGACAATTTCAAAATTATATCTGTTTCCTTTTAGCTCTTAAGGATATAAACATATAGTATGCTAAGCTATTAGTTGTCACTTTTTCCATGGTTTTCTATATTGCAAATGTAGCTGTCTGATTGCATTTCTTTTGCCAATTGGCTGTCTATTTTGTTTAATTTTTAATATTTGAATTCATGACCCTATGCTTGACCTTAACGTTTACTACTTGAGAAAATTAAGGACCACACGTGCAGTACAAATTGAATCTGAATAAAGCAAGAATTTCCAATATCCTTCATTGAAATGCTTAACTAACTTGATTCTTGTGTTTAGTAACACCTGGTAATTAGTTTTATTATGGGCCTCACTCTCCTATAAAATAAAATAATATAAACATTATGGGCCTCGGTCACTAAAGAACTTCTGGATGCTTTATTCTTAATACAGCTTAGTTGGGTGGGGACTGTGAGATAGTAATATAGTATTATCTATATTTTTCTTTTTTTGAGTTTCTTAGTTGGTTTTCAATTTCCTTTCTGCTCTATCATGTGTCTCTCCTCCTCCTCCTCCGCCTCCTCCGTCTTTTGACTGTGATTCTTGAGTGCACTCCAAGTCCCCTTATTAAAACAGAAGATTTTGATTCATGGATGTTTATGATATTAGTTCATAAAGAGGCTGATGTTTGTGATTCTTTTTGTCCAATTTTATATAAGTTCAACTGGAATTTTAAGCAAAATTTAACAGGGGAAATGTTTAAAAAAAAATTGGAGAGAAACCTGAAGCTTGTTTTGGTCCCACTTGAGTAATCTAATAGTCACTAAAGTTGACTTAATTAACAGGACTGAAAACAGAATCACTATGAATGCATACATACCTGAGGCTTCAACCTGTGGAGTCACAGAAGCTGCCTTGGCGGCGCTAAGCTTGAAAAGGAACAGCAGCAAATTGTACCAAATCAAGCTCTTATATTGCGCATGTAGAATGAAGTCATATTTTGTACATGGGATACTTACTGTTGCTGGTAAAGAAGATCAGTTGACTGAGGCCTCTCTCCCTGTTTTCTTTTTTTTGCTTATTGCATAGACTTTATGAATGAGCTTGGATTCAAATGCATAAAATGGGTTTTTCCAGAAGTGGAAACCCGGTTACTAAACTCATGGGACAAAATGAGGTTTGGCTGAACAGATCATTGCCATTACTGTCAAGGGTATCTAGCATGTGGATACACACCAAGTAATGACTAATTAAGACCATGGTTGCTTATAAACAATATTTTCTTAGGATTAGTACTTATGATTCTATGCAAGTTTTAAGCTTTTAGGTGGCAAATTATATGTTGGAAATAATGAACAAAGAAGGTTTTCTTGATGATTAAATAGGAAGTCTGACATTTTATGATTTTGCACATATAATATTGCTGATATATCTACAACATTAAGGATATTTGACAAAGATCGGTGAAGTATTACGTCAGTATAGCGGTTACATTTTCAGTAGATCCAAAAGCTTAAGTTGTTAGGATATAACTCAATAATGGTATTTGAGCACTCTAACACACTGCTTGAAGGTGGACAACTTTTTCAGGTCATTTATATGTGCTTAACATGCTATCTACAAAGAGGGGAACTTTATGAAAGCCTAGTGACTTGAGTTTATTATTTTGACAGTCTGAAGAATTGGCTGAAAGTGTCTCCAAATTAATAGGTCCTCAGTTTGCAGATGCAGTGGATATGTCTGATGTGCAGGTACTGACTATTTCATAATTAGTCCATTATTAAATAATGATTCTCCTGTTCATTTTTTCAGTCTTCATGCAACTGTGCAGGATGAATTTTCAGCAGTTATAACCAAAGCATCAGTAACCTTAGTGCTTGGCCTGGAAACAAAGTTTGATGCTGAAATGGCTGCAATGACACGTGTTCCATAGGGTAGCATTGAAGCTGTGGGTGATCAATAAGAGTAAGATAATTCCATTAAAAACTTGGAACTCTAACTAATTACAGCCTGAGAACTTTATGCATATAACCACATCCATTTTCTTGCAGGTATGTCAATGGAATAAATATGATCCTTACTAGTAGCATTCCTGTACTTGGAAGCCTTCTTTCACCGGTTTAAAGATAAGGTACTTATTAAAGAGAATGATATGTCAGATGACAAATATTATGGTTATGAATATGGATCTTGCTCTTATATGCTTCAAGCAATAGTGCGTTTTGGTTTATTTTATGTTTGGTTTCTTTACCTTGTTCTTTCTATTCGATACCAAATGCCTTTGTCTCGGAAGCATCTTAAATTTCTTAACTCGCCTGAATGTATGGTACTTTATTCCAGAATTATGACCTTGGATTTATTCATTTTTCAAATCTGCAAAGTGTATTTTAGTTGTATGTTTTAATTGTTAAATTTGAAAACTTTATACCCAGTCATTTATCATATATTATCTCACCCTTGAGTATTTTCTCTTTAAATTATTTGGCAACTCATTGCCCTTTTTCTTGCTTCTGCACAGTTTGCATCATCTCTTGGTCCATGATTCTATGCCAATATTTTCAAATGCAGACACATCAGAAACTGGAGCCCAACAGGTAGTGACCATTTTCAGATTTTTTTTTTTAATCAGCTAAATACCTTGATTTTTTTTTTTTTTCAGTTGATTATATTAATCATAAAAATTTGTATTAAAGAATGTTGAACTTCGAATCACTTTGAAGATTCCCTTATACTGTTACGCTACTGCTTGCATACACTAATACCTTTTTCCCTTTCAATTATTCTGTATCATTTTCTTATGGTCTGTATTATTTGAAAGCTTTTATAAGGATAAATGAGGATGAACATTAGGAAAGTTCAGAAACATTGCACTTTTACCTTATGAGGTGGTGCTTTTCTCTGTCATTATTTGTACGTCTCCTTTGATCATAATTAAACACAGATTTTGATAGTAATACGTCATTTAAGAAGTATAGCATCCTCCTTCTGTCTGTCTTGGAGACTGCTCATTTATGCTAGGAAGTTGATATCATAACCTAACTGTTAATACTTGGTAAAACTCTCTGTTGTTGATCATACCTTATAAATGTACAATTTATGGGAGCGGTATCTGTGATTGTATTTGTGTGTTTCAGTTGTGTTTTATTTAATGCCGTGATCCTATTGCAGATGCTATTGGATACACAAGCTATAATAACTATTCTTCTTGATATACCCAATCTTGGTCGACATGTGAGTTACTTCTGCAATAAGTTTCGGATATTAGAGAGGTCTTTTCACTGTTGTATGCACATTCAGATTTCGTGGAACTTAATGGAAGTTCTATTGTCAAGGCATCATTTTAATATTTGTATAGATTCATGTTCCATTTCACAATTCTAATCTTTAACTATTTCATATATTTTTCCTGATACAGACGACAAGTACCGCTAGCTACACAAAATTTGTAACCCGTGAGATGAGCAAAGCTAAAGCACTTTTGAAGGTTTGTGACTAAGTTACAAGTAGAGTTTACTTTCTATCTAGTTTCAATTCTAAACTCACAATTAAAATTGTTCTTCATTCTACGGTTCATACTATCCCCAGTTGATTCCGTTGCAGATACATATCGTGCATTGTTACCAAAGCAAACACCAATGGAATTTCAGCGCATTCTAGAGTTTAAGGTTATGATCAGCTATCACTTGCACATTATTTATTTCTCACAAACATGGCTTAATATTTGATGTTTTTGGTAACTTTGATTAGATTTTATCTTGACTGTAACATGGAGGGACCTGGAGAAATAATTTTTGTCATGTCATGTGCTTTACTGCTTTGGTAATATAGGTTTGATTGGATATGGTGTTATGTGCATGGCCTCAAAAAAGCTGATCAGCAGAGCATACCGGATAACTTCAACAAACACTGGGCGTGGGATGGGGTTGATTCCAATCTCCAACAACTTTATTGAAAATAAAACTTGTGATCACCTAAATTTCATGGTCTTTTTTGTCATTTCTTTATTTTTCAATATACGAATCCGATTTTGTAATATAATTTGTTTCCACATATAGTGAATATTTCCCCCCTTTCAGATTCCATCCATCTACTCACTACTTCACACTGAAGCTGAGGAGAAAGTCTAATGATGTTTACATCCCCAGTAATTTTCATTCAAAATGATATGTAAACATTATAATGGTTACCACATCATTATTTTAATGGTTAAATTAAATATACTTTCAACTATGTAAGAGTTGATTTCACGTATGTTATTATCAATATACATATCACGTATGTCATATTTAAGGCCTTGTTTGTTTTTATTTTGTCTTAATTGATCTGAAATGAATATATAGTATTAAGAAGTGTTTTTTTTTTCAGTCATTGAAGATCTGAAATGAAAGAACCAAATAAATTACAGTTATTAAGTCAAAAAATTTACTATTATGTGAAAAATGGAAATTGATCAAGTATTTAACATCTCACTTCCAAAACTGCCCTTATAAAACATAATAACTACAATATTATTTATTAAAAACAAAAACAGAGCCAAAATTGTTTGAGTATGGAGGTCGTTTGCTATATGGTTAAAAAATGAAAGTTTAATATTTTCAAATGTTATTTTAAATTTTCTCCGAAATTAAAGTGGTAGCATGAAATAAGAAAGAAACAAGTCAAACACTCCCCGATTAATAAGAGAGAGAAACTTAAAAAGATAGCAAGGTCTACTTGTGGTAGTATCATTAGAAAAATAGAGTTTTTGAAAAGAAAAAAAAATAATAGTTGTTTGGTTGGTAGGTTTTTTTTTTTTTTAGGTCTATTTGGGGAAGCTCCTCTCCACGAGCTTTTGTTTAATAAAGATTTAAACTCTATCAACGTCTACTGAATTTAAAATAGACAATATCAAAAACTCAATCAAACAACTCTACAAAACTCAAATAGATGTGTGTAGAGCTTTTTAGGCAGTAGAAAGTCCAACCAAACAAATATAAAAAATATATTTTCTAGACGCAAAGTCTCTTAAAACATCTATGGAAAAAATGCAAACTAAATTCCAAGAAATGAAAATACTTTGATCACTTTCTTCGACTTAAACAGTAGAAAAGCTCAAATCGTGTTATATATGCTTTCAGAAAAATGAATTTGTACAAGTAGTGGCATGCCTGACTTGTCAATAAAACTTGTTGTTAATCAAGTCAAACTTTTGATTCGATATCATTGTCAAGTCGGAATCATGTTTAACTCCGACAATACGTTAGACACTAAACATCATGAGATAACCAAACTAATTCATATAACTTTCAAGAAATTTCAGAATAGAAAATTTGATCATTTTTTTTTCCTAGACTTCTACATACCGTGTTATATCTTTTTGGAAAATTGAGTTTCTACAACTACAAGTGGTGACATGCTTGACTTGTCAAACTTGTTGCTATCAATCCAAACTAATTTTCTTTGATAACAAGTCGGAATCATCCTCAACTCCAATAATACGTTAGACACAACTTCAAATTAGTGACAGTTTTTGGGATTGACACAAATTCGAAGTCTCATCTAAATTGGAAAAGAGTACTAAACAAACTTTAGATCCATTTGATCACCTATCATTGGTAGAGCTTGAAACCCCATTATTTGCTCTCATGAATTGGAATGTAAGCTACATATCACTAAATAAAAACATGATCTTTTATTGTGGAGAAAAAACGTTGTAAGTGCGGTAAAACTTTTGCAAAAACTAGCTAGTATGACATAGTTTTTATTAGAGATTATTACTATTTCACTAAACTTTTTGCCACATATTCCTCCGCAAATAATCTAAATCTCATGCAAAAAAACATAATTTTTTAAAATATTTTCCATAGTTTATTTTGGTCCGGTTTTACTGCCCACCCCTAGTTTTACGTAAGGGTAAAGACCAATTCAAAGTCTTCTGCAACATGCGTGGAACAATGAACTAGCATCCAATAAATTCAAAATTTTGATCACTTTCATTGGGACAATATTGATATGTCTACCGAATAGTATTGCTTGACTTCATCAATCCATTTGCTTTCAATAGAAACTTATCTCTCTTTATCATCTCTCTTTATCAGTTTAAAATCATCCATAGCCACATAAATTAAGTGACATATATACTTCATAAGAGAGATATTTGTTTTAGGTTTTGCTGATTTGTTTTCCTTTTGTTTTCTTTTCTCTCTTGTTTTCTTTCTTTCTTTTCATCTTTAATAATATGTTGGGATGGGGTTGATTCCGATCTCCAACAACCTTATGGAAAAAAAACTTGTGATCACCTTTGTTTTGCTTATCTAAATTTCATGGTCTTTTTTGTCATTTCTTAATTTTTCAATATCCGAATCCAGTTTTGTATTATAAATTTGTTTCCATATATAGTGAATATTTCCCCCCTTTTCGGATTTCATCCATCTACTCACTACTTCACTAAAGCTGAGGAGAAAGTCTAATGATGCTTACATCCCCAGTAATTTTCATTCAAAATGATATGTAAACATTATAATGTTTACCACATCATTATTTTAATGGTTAAATCAAATATAATTTCAACTATGTGAGAGTTAATTTCACATACATTATTATCAATATACATATCTCATATTTAAGGGCTTGTTTGTTTGTTTTTATTTTGTCTTAATTGATCTGAAATGAATATATTAAGACGTGTTTTTTTTTTTTTTTTTTTTTTGTCATTGAATATCTGAAATGAGGCAATAAAGAACCAAATAAATTACTGTTATTAAGTAAAAAAATTTACTATTATGTGAAGAATGGAAATTGATCAAGTATTTAACATCTCACTTCCAAACTGCCCTTAGAAAACATAATAACTACAATATTATTTATTAAAAACAAAAACAGAGCCAAAATTGTTTGAGTATGGAGGTCGCGCGCTTGCTAATTGTAATTGTATAAGGTTAAAAAAATGAAAGTTTAATATTTTCAGAAGTTATTTTAAATTTTCCCCCAAAATAAAGTGGTAGCAGGAAATAAGAAAGAAACAAATCAAACACTCCCCAGATTAATAAGAGAGAGAAACTTATAAAGTACAGTGGGATGCACATACAAATAGCAAAGTCTACTTGATGTAGATATATTAGAAATAAAGCTTTAAAAAAAATTATATTTATTTGGTTGGTAGAATTATTTATTTATTTATTTTTAATTTTTGTTTAAAAGGGTCTATTCTGGGAAGCTCATCCCTATGAGTTTTTGTTTAGTAGAGATTTAAATTCTACTAGTTTCTACTTAATTTAAAATAGACAATATCAAAATCTCAACCAAACAACTCTACAAAACTCAAATAGATGTGTTTAGAGCTTTTGGGGCCATAGAAAGTCCAACAAAACGAGCACAAGAAATATATTTTCTAGACGCAAAGTCTCTTAAAACCTCTGTGGAAAAAATACAAACTAAATTCCAAGAAATCAAAATACTTTGATCACTTTCTTCGACTTAAATAGTAGAAAATCTAAAATCGTGTTATATATGCTTTCAGAAAAATGAATTTGTACAAGAAGTGGCATGCCTAACTTGTCAATAAAGCTTGCTATTAATCAAGTCAAACTTTTGATTCGATATCATTGTCAAGTCGGAATCATGTCCAACTCCGACAATACGTTAGACATTAAACATCATGAGATAACCAAACTAATTCATATAACTTTCAAGAAATTTCAGAATAGAAAATTTGATCATTTTTTTTCCTAGACTTCTACATACCGTGTTATATCTTTTTGGAAAATTGAGTTTCTACAACTACAAGTGGTGACATGCTTGACTTGTCAAACTTGTTGCTTGATCCAAACTAATTTTCTTTGATAACAAGTCAGAATCATCCTCAACTCCAATAATACGTTAGACACAAATTCAAATCAGTGACATTTTTTAGGGTTGACGCAAATTCAAAGTCTCATCTAAATTGGAAAAGAGTACTAAACAAACTTTAGATCCATTTGATCATCTATCACTGGTAGAGCTTGAAACCCCATTATTTGCTCTCATGAATTGGAATGGAAGCTACATATCACTAAATAAAAACATGATCTTTTAGGCTGTGTTTGGTATAAGGGAAAGATGGAGGGAGGGAGAGCAAATTCCTTGTTTGGTTGGAGGGAGAAGTGAAGGGAGAGGGGGAGAGGAGGGAGAGCTTCTCCCTCTGAGCCTACCATATTGGATCCCTCCAATGATAGGTAGATCATACGGGGGGGGCGCAAAGACAAAAATACTCTCCAATTTTTTAAATGGCAATATAGTAATTTTATAAATTATATACCAATCTATCCATCCAACCCTCTTTTCAATATCAAACAACATGGAGGTTATATATTATCCTCCTCCATCCCTCCTACTCTCTCTTCCTCTTAATTCATCCATCTCTCCTTGTCTCTCTCCCTCCTACCAAACATAACATTAATGTGGAGAAGAAAAAACATTGTAAGTGCGGTAAAACTTTTGCAAAAAACTAGCTAGCATGACATAGTTTTTATTACAGATTACTACTATTTCACTAAATTTTTTTACCACGTATTCCTTAACAAATAATCCAAATCACAGGCAAAAAAACATAATTTTTTTAATGGTTAATATTAAAAACCTCCCCTCATCTTTGAACTATTGTTGAATGTATAGTTACAAATGCTTTTATTTTAGAAACCTCTCATATGGACTAACATCGTTAGCATTTCGTTTGAGTTGATCGAGTTTGACCGTTAAAAAGTCTAAAATGTAATATTTAAGCTTCAATTGTATGAATTGACCATTCTACCCTCATACTTTTTTCAAATAAATTAATAAAATAATATAAAAGACGGGAATGTTAACTTGCAAATGAGAAGTTATTTTGTCAACAATTTAACTTCTCATAAAAATAACAAAATTACAAATGAACCAAAAGTATTGAAAATAAACCAAAATATGTATTTATGTATTTATATGTTTGTTTTTATAAATCCAAGCAAATACTCATTTTCAATACTTTTGGTTCATTTGTAATTTTGTTATTTTTAAGGATAAAATTGTCCACAAAATAACTATTTCTTCACAAGTTAACATTCCCGTCTTTTGTATCATTTTATTAACTTATTTGATAAAAGTATGAGGGTATAATGGTCAATTAATACAATTGAAGTTTAAATAGGGACATTTTAGACTTTTTAATAGTCAAATTCAATCAACACAAATGGAATACAAACGGTGTTAGTTCATAGGGGAGGTTTCTAAAATAAAAGCTTTTGTAACTATACATCTAATGATAGTTTAAAGGTGATGGGAGGTTTTTAATATTTACCCTTTTTAAAAAATATTTTTCATAGTTTATTCTGGTTCGGTTTTGCTGCCCACCCCTAATTATACGTAAGGGTAAGACCAATTCAAAGTTTTCTGCAACATGCATGCATGTGTGGAAAAATGAACTAGCATCTAATAAATACAAAATTTTGATCACTTTCATTGGGACAATATTGATATGTCTACTTAATATTATTGCTTGACTTCGTCAATCTAGTTGCTCTCTTCATCCGTTTGAAATCATCCATAACCACAAAACTTTAAGTGACATATATTTCATAAGAGAGATGTTTGTTTTCGTCAATCTAGTTGCTCTCTTCATCCGTTTGAAATCATCCATAACCACAAAACTTTAAGTGACATATATTTCATAAGAGAGATGTTTGTTTTCGTCAATCTAGTTGCTCTCTTCATCCATTTGAAATCATCCATAACCACAAAACTTTAAGTGACATATATATTTCATAAGAGAGATATTTGTTTTAGTAGATATAACCACACTCCATTAATTTTTCAATATCCAAATCCGATTTTATAATATAAATTTGATTGATTGATTCCCTATATAGTGAATATTTCCTTCCTTTCGGATTTCATCCATCTATTCACTATTTCACGGAAGCCGAGGAGAAAGTCTAATGATGTTTACATCCCCAGTAACTTTCATTCAAAATGATATGTAAACATTATAATGTTTACCACATCATTATTTTAATGGTTAAATCAAATATACTTTCAACTATGTGAGGGTTGATTTCACATACATTATTATCAATATATATATATATATAAATATATGTCTTATTTAAGGGTTTGTTTGTTTGTTTTTATTTTGTCTTAATTGATCTGAAATGAATATATTAAAACTTTTTTTTTTTTTAATTCATTGAAGATCTGAAATGCTGCAATAAATGACCAAATAAATTAAGTCAAATAATTTACTATTATTTGAAAAATGGAAACTGAATAAGTATTTAACATCTCACTTCCAAAAATGCCCTTAGAAAACATAATAACTACAATATTATTTTAACAAAAACAGAGCCAATCTTGTTGGATTATGGAGGTCGCTTGCTATTTGTAATTGTATATGGTTAAAAAAAAAAAAAAAAGTTTAATATTTTAATTTTTTAAAATTTTAATTTTAATTTTGGAGGTCCCCAGTAATTGGATTATGGAGGTCGCTTGATCATGTTATTTTAATTTTTTTCCCAAAATAAAGTTGCATCAGGAAATAAGAAAGAAACAAAAGAGCAGTAGTTTCTTGGTTGATTCTGATTCAAAGTCTCCTTGTAAGTGTGAAAAGTGTGATAGAACATGTAGAGAAAGCATGTTTTTCTTTTGGTTGACTCTGAGTCAACCTCCCTACTCAAATAATGCAAGGCTGATAATAATTAGCTACAGAGATAATAAAAAATAAAAAAAGTTTAATTCGTTGACGAAGTCATTCATTCATGTTAATATAAATAGTCGGTAGCCACTCTCTTGCGAATTGCAATTTGCAAAGGTATTAGATTGATTGTATCTCTGGGAAATAAAAAAGTGTGTATTGAGATATGGTATCAAAGCAGCAGCCATGGATGTTTGTATGGCTTGCAGTATTGATTTTTATTGTTTCATTAGAAAGTAGGTGGAGTGAGGGTTGTCTGGAACAAGAGAGATTTGCTCTCTTGCAACTTAAACCTTTCTTCAATTATCTTGACAATTGGGTTGAGGGAGATCACAACAACTCAGATTGCTGTCAATGGGATAGGGTTGAGTGCAATTATCTTGATACCACCAGCAGAGTCATCTCAATCGATCTTTTTGGACTGAATTCGGAAATGGGAGAATGGTATCTAAATGCTTCTTTGTTTTCTCCCTTCCATCAACTACACAGCCTTGACTTAAGTTTCAATGGGATAGCCGGTTGTGTTGAGAATGAAGGTATCTTACCTAAATTTGCCTTTCATATCCTTGTCTAATTCTTTTATATATTATGTCAATAATTTGTTACACTATCCTATCAGACTTGTGTATATATTTTAAACAATTTCCTTGCAGGTTTTGAAAGATTATAACTCATCTACATTACTTTTTGGAGAAACTGCTGAAGAAAGTATAGAGAATAATATAATAAGTTTGATTTACTATATTAATGAAACTATTTCTTCTCATGTTACTGGTTTTGATAAGTTGTCAACATTGAGCAACTTGGAGGCACTCTATTTAGATAGAAATAGCTTCAACGATAGCATTTTATCATCTTTGAGTACTCTTTCGTCGTTAAAAAATTTATCACTATCTTATAACAAACTTAAAGGAATGGCTGATTTTCAAGGTGAGATTTAAATTTACCTTTTTTTTTCTCTCTATATGAAAACAATAAATCTATAGGTTGAAAAAACTTAACATTATCTCTAAGTACTACTCTTTTATAGTTATTATATCTATTTATTTCCATACAAGAACAAATTAAAAGAAATAGTTGATTTAAGGTGATTTTTATTTTTACACTTTCTCTCGCAAAATCAAAATAACAGAGCTCTAAGTTGAATAAACCGGATCTTATCTAAGCTTATATTAGCTAAAAGTTTGGAAATGGATTCTTTGAGCAACTCAATTTACACTTTTCATATTGTTGGTAGAGACGAAAATAAAAACATATATTATTTCATGCGATGCTTCTTACTGACTTTCTCACCCATTTTTAGAATTAGACTCTCGTAACAATTTTTTGTTTTTGGAACAAGCAAAATGAGATTAATGATATTTCAAAAAGAAAAGAGATTAATGAAATTCGTTTCCCAAAGATATTAACGAAAGCAAAACTTGATTATTTTCGGAGGTTATTCATTCATTCCATCACTAAATGACTTATTAAATCGTTTTAATAATTATTTTCCGAAGTAAGAGATTGTATTTTGTTCATTAATTTTAGCAGTTTTTTTTAAAGAATGTTGAGAATGATATAAGCAGTTTAATTTTCAAATTAACTGAGATTGTTTATGAAATAATTACTTATTCTCATGTTACAGGTTGGAAGTTGAGTAACTTGGAATTTTTGGATTTAAGCGGTAACAACTTTAACAATAACATCTTATCATCTCTAAATGCACTTTTATCGTTAAAAAGGTTATATCTTAGAGATGTTGGGTTGGAAGGATCCATTGATTTATCAGGTTATTGAATTCGCTACTACTCTTCTTTCTCTTCCTGTATAGCAACCAACTTTGATTTATGTTGTTTTTAATAATTGGATGGAAAAATTTCTCTGCTTCGTTTTCTTTTATTTTATTTTATTTATTTATTTTGTAAAATTTCATTAACTCTGTTTAATTTTGATCAGAAAGATTTGATTCCTTGAGCAAATTAGAGGAGTTGGACCTGAGCAACAATCATATAAACAAATTAGTGGTCACGAAAGGTACCAATGAAAACAAAATTCGATTACTTCAAAAATGGTGGTTTTGTCTATCCAATTAGTTTATAAATCATAAATGTTTTCATTAGCTTAAATATATATAATCTTATATTATTAAATTTGAAAAACATTAAAAAAAATGCTGTTTTCACAACAATCATTTTCTTTAGCTAGCACCTTGAAGATAATTTTGTTTATATCTTTCTATTAACAGATAATGACATTGTAGGTCTGAAGAATTTGCAATTCCTTAATCTAAGGAATGTCAGTATTCACGATGGAAGCACCCTATTACAGTCATTAGGGTCGTTGCCATATTTGAAGAGACTTGACCTTAGCTCTAATAATTTTAGTGGAAATATAATGAGTACTCGAGGTAAGTAAGCTAGCTCATGTCAACTTCCATTATTTTTTCTTATAATCTTTCATATATAGCTTCATTTAAGTAAAGTTACTGCTCTTTTTCAATAACAGAGTTGCATAGTTTTACCAATCTGGAAGAGTTGACCATGCAAAGTGCTTCTCTCAATACAAGCTTTCTTCAAAGCATTGCAGCTTTCACTTCCCTTGAAAGATTGATCATAGAGTATTGTCAATTCAACGGCATCTTAGACATAAAAGGTGAAAATGCACATTCTTGAATGTTTTAATATTATACATATATACCTAAATTCAAATCATATGTCAAAAAATGGTGTTCTAATTTATGTCGAACTAGCTAAATTGAATCATATGTACATACTTTTTAAAATCCCATATATTATGAACTAGATTTCTTTTACCAAGAGGTCCAAGACCCAAGTCCCAACACATATATTTTCAAGGGATATAATTATTTTCCCCTTTGTAGTTTGTTATATTAGACACTTTAGTTACTCAGTTCCGGTAATGACCATTCTATTCCCTTGACCACAAAATATTAGGTATTTTACCCTTGTTATTTTGACCGATATAAAAACCTCACATTTGTATTTTTGAGGTTTTGGTATAAAAACCTCAAAAAATGTGGTTGATGTGTGAATCTTCGGTGATGATGTTGAAAGACAAAGAAGATTTTGATGATGTTCAATACTGGGTGATGATAGGTAGGTTAGTAATATTTTAAGGGGATCAATGGATGATGTGAGATTTATGGAAGTTTTGGTTGGAGGAATCTAATTTTCCAGAATATATATTTACATATATATATATATATATATATATATATATATTGGAATTGATTTGCTTTTGTTTATGGAACAAAAGCAAATATTATTTGGTTTTTATTTTTTATTTTTTTCAAAAGCTTTTTTATTTATGATAATTCCGGTATGGTGTATTAGTCTTATCCACTCATTTATTTTATAGGGAAAATGATTATATCCCTATTTTCAATTGTTAATTTTTTTTCTTTCTATTAATCAGATCTATTAATGTTATTTTCCCTAATTTTATTAATAAATTTCTCTTAATTAGCTAGTGTCCTATGGTTTATAGCTTTATTTAGTAAAAATAAAATATATAAGTATTTTATTATTTAAAAATCTTATAATAATTTTAAAATAAAAATAAAAAGAATAACGTATGTATTAATTTGAAATTTTCAAATTACATTTGACTTTATATATCTCATTTTTATGCATTTATCATTTTTATTGTGGTCTGCGTTTAATATTTTTTTATAAAAAATTACCAACTCTTTGATCAAGGAGTAAAACACATGAATGAGGGACACAAAAACAATCACTAGATTCAATCACATGGAAACTATTTTTTCAGAAGAAAAATGAAGTTAGTTACTGAGATAAAATGGGCCACTTAAAGTTGAATCTAAAGTAACCAATCTATTTTACACGATAAATGTTAGCAATTAACAATAATATTTGACATTTGGGTTAAGATCATCCCATTTAGCTTAAATAAATATTAATGTATATTTGGTTTTGTTTTTATAGATTTGTCTAATTTGAAGAATTTGAAATATCTGAGCATGGATTATACTAATCTCAACATCAGCATTCTACAAAACATTGGATTGTTGACTTCTCTTGAGAGTTTATCCTTGACGGATTGTAGTCTGGAAGGCATATTACCTGATCAAGGTTAATATGGTTTTGTTTTTATAGATTTGTCTAATTTGAAGAATTTGAAATATCTGAGCATGGATTATACTAATCTCAACATCAGCATTCTACAAAACATTGGATTGTTGACTTCTCTTGAGAGTTTATCCTTGACGGATTGTAGTCTGGAAGGCATATTACCTGATCAAGGTTAATAACCTCTCTCTCTCTCTCTCTCTCTCTCTCTCTCTCTCTCTCTCTCTCTCTCTCTCTCTGATTATGTCATTTTAATTATCCCATAAAAAAATTCAACCTAAACCTTTTATGAAAGGATATATTTCAGGCGGCCTTTGTGAGTTGAAGCATCTACAACACCTGTATCTCTCTCGTAACAGTCTAAGGGGTAGCTTGCCTTGGTGTTTTGGAAATTTGACATCCCTTCAAGTCTTAGATCTCTCTTCCAATCAATTTTCTGGAAACATCTTCTCTTCTCCCCTTAGAGCTCTTACATCCATCCAACAATTAGATCTTGGGGATAATCAGTTCCAAATCCCAATTTCACTTGAACCCTTTTTCAATCACTCCAAACTCAAGTCTTTTTACGGTGACAACAACCAAATATATGCAGACACAGAGTCACATTTTTCAATCACCCCAAAATTCCAATTAAATACACTCTGGCTATCTGGTTGCAGAGATTGTGTCACATTTCCCAAATTCCTCTACCATCAACATGACTTGAATGACGTTTATCTTTTTCACAATAACTTGACGGGAGAGTTTCCAAATTGGTTGTTAGATAACAACACCAACTTAAATAAACTTGATCTAGTCAACAATTCTCTTACAGGACCTTTACATTTGCCAACCCATTCTCACCAGAATTTATGGTCATTAGATATCTCCAAAAATTCCTTCCATGGAAATATTCCAATACAAGTGGGAGCATATCTGCCAATGTTGTGGACTCTAAACATTTCCAAAAATGATTTTGATGGTCGTATTCCATCTTCATTCGGTGATATGAATTCACTTTGGAGTTTGGACTTATCCTACAATAATTTGTCTGGCGAAATACCAGAGCACTTGGCCAAGAGCTGCATCAATTTACGATACCTTGTGTTATCAAACAATAGCTTGGAAGGTCAGATATTCTCTGCTGCAAATTGTAACTTAACAAACTTGTGGAGGCTACAGTTAGATGGAAATCAATTCATTGGAAAGATCCCAGAATGCTTGTTCAATTCCTCCAGCTATTTGAGGGGATTATATCTTGGTGATAATCATCTATCTGGTAGGATTCCCAGTTGGTTGGGGAATATGTCAGAGTTGGTAGATCTTACGATGCCCAATAATCATCTAGAAGGTCCAATTCCACCTGAGTTTTGTCAACTGCAAAATCTTGAAGTTTTGAACCTTGCAGAGAATAATATTTCTGGTGATTTACCATCTCGTTTTAGTCCACCAAAAATCCAACAAGTTCACTTATCGAAAAATAAGTTAGAAGGACAGTTGAAAGATGCATTCTTTAATAGTTCTTCCTTGGTGACACTAGATCTTGGCTATAATCACTTCAATGGTGGGATTCCAAACTGGATTGGCCGGCTTTCTAACTTGACCTACCTTATATTGACTCATAATAATCTTGAAGGTGAAGTGCCACATCTAGTGTGCAATTTAAAACGGTTGCGTTTGATAGATCTTTCTCATAACAATTTCTCTGGAAAAATTCCTCATTGTCTAGATATGACCGCACTCCATGGCGATTTTTCAAATGCTACTGAGCCAATGAGAAATGAAGAATATGTAGAGTTCGAGCTGAAAAATACAACCTACTCCTACCAAAAAAGTGTTGCTCCAATGAGAAAGGAAGAAACTGTAGAGTTTACAACGAAAAAGACATCCTACCCTTACCAAGGAAGAATTCGTACTTACATGTCTGGAGTTGATCTTTCATGCAATAAATTAACAGGTGAGATTCCACATCAAATTGGAAACCTTACCAGGATCCACGCATTGAATTTGTCATACAACAATTTAACTGGATCGATCCCATGGACATTTTCAAACCTTGAACAAATTGAGAGCTTGGATCTTTCCCACAACAACTTAAATGGAAAGATCCCTCAAAACATTACTGATCTATTCTGTTTAGCTGTTTTTAGTGTAGCTTACAATAATTTGTCAGGAAAAACTCCCGAGAGGATTGCACAATTTGGTACCTTTGAAGAGAGCAGCTATCAGGGAAATCCTCTTTTATGTGGCCTTCCATTGCCAAAAAGTTGTGGATCACCACTCTTGGCGCCAAAAGCTGCAGCCGATAATGATGAAGATATCAATTTCGTGGACATGGACATCTTTTACATCAGTTTTACCGTGCGTTACATCGTTGTGGTCTTAACAATTGCTATAGTTCTGTATGTAAATCCTTATTGGCGACGAACATGGTTCGATCTTGTTGAAATTTGGATGACCTCATGTTATTATTTCATTATCGACCATCTCCCTAAAGGATTCCGTCATTGAACTATGCTTTGTAGTGTTCTCTATGTAAGGAAATCGTAAGGTAAATGGCAGTAGCCTTTTTTTTATAATAAGATGTACTAAAATTTGCAGTACAGCCCAGTAATATAGTGGAGTGCAAATTATCCATAAAAACAAGAGCATGGTCTTATGGTTTTATTATTCAAATCTCATTCTCTCTTATGATCAACATAGCTACTAATCTCTCTTATGTAGTTTACTTGCATAATCTCATTAAACAATATTCCATGTATACTATTTATCCAAACAAGCAATCACAACTTCATAATCAGCCCCACAAAAGATATAAAGCATCAGTTAATAGCAGAGTTTTTGTAGACTTGTTACTTGTTGGGTTTGACAGAAACATGTAAAACTGCTTAATGTTATCAATTCTTCACTCTTTAACTATTCTAAACCAGTTATAAGAAAATTTGATGCAACAGGAACTGTTGCATTATTGATTCACAGTATATAACCTTTCAATATTTATGACACTAAAAAAATATAAATTACCTCTCAATTGCTTCCAAATCATACAAAATTTCTCCTGAGCCAATTCAATGGCAGGAATATCAGCAAATACTCTTGTTCCTCTGATGTTGATCGTGGCGTGCACGTCAATGCTGGTTCCAGCAGGACAGGCACAAATTCCAGGCCTATTATCGCCCGTGCCAGAACTTCAGAAATGCTGGGCAGCTCTAGCAGGCACACCAGGTTGTCTCATGGAGATTTACACTTATTTTATGAGTGGCCAAATTGGCAAAATTGGTCCTGTTTGTTGTGCAACTATCGCTCAAGTCAGCGAGGAATGCTGGCCTAAGATGTTCCCAATAAACCCATTGTTCCCTCCATTGCTCAAGACCGCTTGTGCTGCACCTTCAACAAATTCAACTGTGGCGAATGCTGCAATGAGCAAGGTCTCATTTCCAGGAACTGCAAATGTTACTGAAATAATAGAATGTTGGTCAACTCTTAAAGACATAGAAGGCTGTGTTTCAGAGACTTATAAATCAGTACTCAACATTGGCATCATTGCTAGAATTGGCAGGGTTTGTTGCAAAGCCGTCACTGAAATCAACGATAAGTGCTTGTATAAGATTTTCCCATTCAATCCGTCCTTCCCTCCGGTGCTCAAGAGCACTTGTTCAGCTGTCTTTAACGCCACACCATCACCAACTTCAGGTTGAAATGAATGGGCTGCAAGATCAAGTCTAACTTGAACTAAAAAAGTTCTTCAAGTGGAGCTGGAATGTCTTGCAATGTTATCTTTGTTTTTTTTTTCAAGAAATAAAATGGATAGTTTTAGCTGAGGATGCTATTCTTACTTCACAGAGGTAATTTAGGGGATGTAACTGGAATCCACTTTGGCTAAGGAATTCACTGGACTTTAGGTAAAACTGCTTGTTACTTCTTTTCTCATTGGACTTTTGTGGAATTCACTTTTGCTATAGCTGCCAGGCAATTCATGGTATGATATTCACATTTTTCACTACACATGAAACACTAAGGCTGAAGTTTTTCCATCAAGTGCCTTGTTTCCAAGCAGCAAAGATTAATAAAGTTCATGTTCTACACAAATTTATTACATGAACTCAAGTAGGCCTTCTGTAACATATTTGTTTAGAAATTTGTTTATTCATACCTGAGTCTTAGCAAGTTGCAGACATTTATCATCAATCAGATGGAGAAGGAAATGGAGAAAATTTAAACTTGAACAGTTTCAAGGGCTACCAACCTTTTCTGATAGCACTCATAGTTGATAATACCATAATTCTTCACGTTTCTGTATAGCCTCAGCCTTTGCTCATCAATCAAATGCTCCACTGGTCCAATTTCATTGTCTGGATCTGGTTCGATAAATGAGGCTACAGATATCCTCAACTTTTCTGTGTTCGTTACTACCCGGTGCATTGGACTCTTATATATTCCATTACTCATTATCTGCAAAAGTTCACATAACATTATTTAGAAGATTCGTCATATATATGTTGCTATCCACTACAGAGCGAAACAAAAGAACAACAAAAAATATGTTGTTTCAATGTCTCGAAACATACTACATATCCCACAAACAAGCGCATACATGAATATGCCAATAGTGCGAAGATATACCTGCATTTGATAGCCAAGATTGACAACAAGAGCATGAGGTATGACAGGAACTCGGTACCATTTACCATCCACAAGAATTTGGAGACCTTCAACTTCTTTATCTTGCAAGAGAATTGTAATTCCTGATCTATCCGTTTTCTTCCAAATTCAATGACTTCGCGATTGCCTTGAACAGAACTTCCGTCACAATCTTGATCTTCATAGCATATTCATCTAAAGTCTCCCTGAAAGATGATCAAACTCACTAATCATCAATACTTTACATTATTAGCTTATGAACTACTAGATCGAAAACCCCTTCCTTACACGTCTATCATATTCGTTAGAGCTTAGTATTGTTATTCGAAGGCTTATGGATCTAGCAATTGCTTAACAGAGTCCGATACTTATACATTCAAATAGGCTAGTTTACAGTATAAGAAAAATAGAAAATGGAAAAATAACTGAAATCTTGTGGAATTTGGGGCCAGAGATTTAACCTTCTTTTGCGTTGTGGAAACACCTTGAGGGACAAGCGATGAGACCAGTCATGAACTTGCTTGTCTGAGACGATTCTGTCACTCCCATAGCCTTCTGCTTCATTAACAGCTCGTGCATATTTCTGTTTCTCTTCCATTGGAAGTGAAAAGAAATCAATCGAAACTTCACGTATCTTGTCCAGAAGTGAATTTGAAATCCCATGTCCAATTGCCTTTAAAAAACACATCCAAATTCATGCGAAAACGTCACCGTATCTATCACTAGACTCTCAAAATGTGGGCCCAATTGTTTCTTAGATGGAATTATAACCAATAGAAGGACACCACGTTAGATATAACGGACCACAAAAAGAAACAGCAGGACTCTCCTTGATCTTTAACACCCCATTTCGTTTTCATTTGTTACCTTCTAAGCGTTGCTTGAGCTGTCGAGTTTGGTGTAGAATCAAAGAGAAAGAGAATGTCAAAGAAACGGATAAGTTTGATGGAGTGCTTACTGGGTTACGAGTGGATGAACTCGATCAAGCGAGTTCGGTTTCGGACTCTGAGGGTGAATCGGGTCACGTGAGTGGGTCGGGTCAAGTAGGTTCTGAGTGAAATTGGCCGCCATGGAAGAATATACCAGAAAGATACAAACTTATTGGAATTACTTCGCTCGCTTTTGTTATCTGTAACATGGATAAGGTAGTTGCTTTTTTCCACTTTCTCTTAGGAATTTCTACAAACAGTTTACGTGTTTTGAATCTACAAACGAACTTTTTGTGTTTTGAATTGATTTCTATTTACAGAGTTGTAGAGTAATTTTGGATGAAGAGAGTATGCTTGTTTCTTTATTGAGCTTTTTGTATATGGTGTTTTTAAAATTGTATTTTGTTTATTGAATCATGTAGGTGAACTCGAGTGTTGCTATTATTCCAATGTCACACCAATTTGGGTGGAGTTCATCGGTGGCTGGATTGGTTCAATCATCTTTCTTTTGGGGTTACGCATTGAGTCAACTGCCTGGGGGATGGCTTGCCAAGGTATTTGGTGGGAGGTTAGTTTTCATTAGCCTTGTAATTTATTTTAAGTGTTGGCCTAAGCTGTTCCCGTTCAATCCATTCTTACCTCCACCATCTAACGTAGTTTGAACAAGCTTCAAGACCAAGTCCTAGCTAGCTTCAACTAAAAACTAATGCAACAACAAATTCTATCATATGCTGGTCACTAAATCTCTCACATCAATACTTCATACAGATCTGAAAATATGATCTACCCTTTGTTTCCATTTCATTCATTCTTTGACTACCTTCAATATTTTAGTATAATTTTGCAATGTATTCATGGTATGATATCCAAAATTTGCACTACATATGAAACATTAAAGCTGAATTTGCACTACATCCAAATTTTGCAATGTCATGACTCATGTGGTTTGATTGGATTATGGTTTTATGTGCAGGGCCTGGAATTATTATTATTTGTGTAATTGTGTATGATTAACTTAAATCCATTTACCATGGACTCATTATAAAATTAACAAAATCATTATTTGTATTTCTTGGAATTTGGGCTTGTGGGTACAGCCCAATCAATCACTCCTAGTGGGCTAGACTGATAGAGCAGGATCAGATAGGTAGATTTGAATTTGTAATCCGTGTAGCATTTAGCTCCCGATAATCGTTAGATAATTATATGAAAGAGAATTAATTTCCTTTTGTTATAATTATAAACCTTTGAATTGAAATTTAAAAATTAAAAACTAACTCAACAACTATACAAATCTTATATAGTAGTTGAATCTTGTAATCTAATTTCTACTCTTCTCTTTCATAAAAAGCATAGAATTATTATTTCTTGTTTGGTATTTAAGACGTGGTATTTTTGTGATTGTACGAGTAACACCAACACACCATCGCACGCTTGTGGTTTAAAAGATTGCGATGTAATCTAAATATTATTGTTGTTTAACAATGACATTAGCCGCATATTATTAAATTTGTTTACAAGTATTTGTAATTTAAAATGACATTTTAAATACAAAATTATCTTTTAATACTCAATGGTCTAGACTCTAGACCGTTGATTAGCAAATCAAATTAAACATTATCATTGATTTGATTGGGATTTTAGCAAAAATGCCTATATTTAAAATTCAAGTTGCATAATTACTCATTTACTCTTTCCATGCATGGAAAAAGTTACAAAAATAATTGTGCATCTAATGATTTTTCAATAACGATAGAGAGAAAATAGAGTGTATTTTTTTCTTCAATTGTCACATGTGGCATGTGAAAAGTAATTATTTCTCGCCTTGGTCCATGTTGTGTAGATAGAGCTATACTATTTACCGTTAACAAAAAAGAAAAGCTATACTATTTAATCAAGTTTTTACCATTTAATTGAAGATATTATAATTCTACTGTCCATAGCTATTAAGTGGGGACCACTCCTAGCTATAGTCCAATTGATTCCGATGATAATAAAGGTTGATTTGAGTCCCTTTTAACAACTTTGGCCTGCCAACATTTGCGTAGCTCATCTGGTAGATAGACGAGTTTAGGGTTTGAGTAAATGACTCATAGGTCAGCAGTTCGAATCCTATTAATGACAATACCAGGTCCCAAATTAATAGATATTATAAATAAAATAAAATAAATAAATAAATAAAAATAAAAATAAAAATAAAATAAAAAAAAACTTTGGCCTATTGTACGGGAATGAAACATGCCATGATTGGTTCTATTATTTTATTATTTTTTATTTATATTATAAAAACTTCTTTAAATACTGAAAAAAAAAATATTTATAATTTCAGGACGTCTAACCACAGCTATACATTCACAAATGGGTCCACAGCCCCATATTAACAAATACTCACACCCAATATGAATGTGTGGCTATGGTTGGATGTCCTTAACTTATAATTTCAAGACATCCTTACTAGAAAACCATCATATATGTATATACTATAAACATACGGTAGCGGCCATTCAAAAGTCGAATCTAAAATATTGTCCAGTTGAATTGATGCTTTTATCACTAAGCCACATTAGAGCGGTAACAAAAAAGTTTATTAATAATTCATGATTAAAAGCCATTTTCATTTTATCACTGAACCACATTGGAGTGGTAACGAAAAAGTTTATTAGTAATTCATGATTAAAGGTCATTTTCATTTTATCACTGAACCACATTGAAGTGGTAATGAAAAAGTTTATTAGTAATTCATGATTAAGGGCCATTTTCATTTTAACTCGGATATTTATGCAGGGGTGATAAAGAAAATCTGAAATACTAAAACAGTAAAAGAATAAAAATAAAATTGTCAAGCAATTGTCTCGGTGGTAAATGCTTTATAGTAAGTAATTATGTTTATGTATAAGGTACGGATATTGACACCTATAAATATGATAAGTGCACCCATATTTATAAGTACACCCATATCTAAAATTTAAAATTAAAACATTACTATAAACATTCATCTTAATACCAATAGTACCCTTATTTAAATGAATGTTTTGATTTCAATACAATTTATTTGTCCCAAGAACAGAAGATCAGCACAACCAACAGGAATCACATTCTCTACAACTAATGTGCATACAAAGTTTCCTTTTCTTCTCAAGTACCCTCTTCGCGAGTATGAACATATTGGCTTGGATTGGCTTGTGACAATGTATGAGAAAAGATTAAATGGGATTCTAGCTGATGAAATGGGACTCGGAAAGACCATCGTGACTATTGCTCTGCTTGCACATCTAGCATGCGAAAAAGAAATATGGCCCTCCCATCTCATTGTAGTTCCAACAAGTGTCAACTTAACTGGGAAACTGAGTTTTTTAAATGGTGTCCTGCCTTTAAAATACCAAAAGAGTGCAAATATAAAAGGCAAGGTTGGTTGAAACCGAACTTCTTTCTTATGTGCATAACGACTTATAGACTTGTTATACAGGATTCGAAAGTCTTCAAGCGAAAGAAGTGGAAATACTTGATTTTGGATGAATCTCATTTGATTAAAAATTGGAAGTCTCAAGATGGCAAACACTTTTAAATTTCAATTCTAAACAGCGAATTTTGTTGATTGGTACCCCCTACAGAATGATCTAATGGAACTCTGGTCATTGATGTATTTCTTGATGCCGCATGTCTTTCGGTTTCATCAGGAATTCAAGGATTGGTTTTGTAATCAAATTTCTGGGATGGTTGAGCCTAGAGGGTCAAGAGAGAGTGAATAAAGAAGTTGTTGATCGCTTGCATAATGTCCTTCGTCCATTCCTACTTCGCAGATTGAAAAGAGATATGGAGAAGCAACTACCTATGAAAGTTGAGCATGTCATAAACTGTAGACTATCAAAGAGGCAAAGGAACTTATATGAAGACTTTATTGCCAACCCAAGACACATTTAATTAAACCAATTTGTCCTTATTAGTAAATTACTATTGAGATATTTTTGTAATTAATTTTTTTATTAAAATATGGGTGTGTTTATTATATTTATAGGTGTCAATATCGACTCCCTTATGTATATGTTGAGAATTGACAAATTCATCAAAAATACATTTTAGTAATTAACTTTTATTATGAATAAAAAAATCTAAAATACATTTTAGTTTTTGTACTTTATAAGTTATTACAAAATTTATCTTTTTTATTTCAATAAAAAAATTTATCTTTAAAAAAAAAGTGATATTAATAAATATTTAACAAAAAATTAAATTTCAAAGTAAAGAAACATTTTTCCCTTGTCAAGACATTTTCCAATAACTTTGACTGAGTCCATACATTTTGATATACAGTATATGGGAACTAAAGAAATTGAACTCCCATGTGCAAACCCATCACCATCTAATTAGAACCAATCCATTTTGTTCATATTATTTTTTTATATCGATTTAAACTTGCGATACTATTATTTCAGCATTAATTGTTTTCATGACATGCATGAATCATTGAATCCTAAAAATACACAGAAAAAATGGACGACTTTGACTTGGTGGTAGCAGCATTCATCACTGCTTTCTTATTTGGCATTCATCACTTTAAGTTCACTTGAAGTAGAATAATATTGCTCATTGTTCTTGCTCTAAATTTTGCCTTTTCTTTTCTTTTTATACTCTGATTTCAATCATCTAGAAAAGGGGTTTGATGAAATCAAGTAAAAATAGCATTCAAGAAATATGAAAGTTAGTAACATTTCAAGGTTACAAACACCCCAAAGCCAAAACAGTGAAGGGTAACCCTTTCAGAAAACCAAAGAAAGAGAGAAAGCTTGATCAATATAACAATGATATGAGCAACAATGGTTATTGTAACGACAACAACTCATAAGGTATGGGTTAAATGTTTGAACTACTTGTATTGTGCTTAATATTTCCAATATCTCTGGGTAATTTCTTATTGCATATGGTATACAATGCCGTAGTTGAATCCTAATTTATTTTTTCTCTGTATATTCCATACAAATGAAAAAAAAATAAATAAATAGTTTTATGTATCAGAGAAATTTGTTTGTACTCTCCCAAGCAGAATTATTCTTCCAAATATTTGTTTGCTTTCTTTGTTCTGATCTGCAAGTCCATGACCTGATAAATTTATGCATTTCCATCCAGTCTCTCAGAGGTCCAAGAGGTGGCATGATCTTCTTCAAGCCAATTGATTGAATGAGGTTACAAGCTGGTTTCTGGTGGCAACGATAATCATCTGGTTCTTTTAGATCTGAGGCCATTGGTTAGTTTTTCGATTGCTGATTAGATTTTGAGTTTATACACTGTGCTGCTGGTTTCTCATTACCTTTTCAATTGCTACCAATCAGTATTCCTAGAGAATTAGATGTGCTATCATACCATATAACACGAGACATGCACCACAGTGTAATTATGCTAACAATTATCAATTGGTTTATCCATGTTGATCTTGAATGTTGTAAATTTTTTATTTTAAATTTTTTTTTTGAAATATTAATGATACAAAATTTTGTCATTAAGGAGTTAGAGACCAAATTGCTTTTTAAATGAAACTGCAATGTCTAAAATTTCAATTTGAAGTGTATAATGTGATAATAAACAGTTGCTTTTTGTGGCCACTTGGAACTTCTGAACAGTAGTTTCTATTTCCCTTCTTTGACATGAAAAAACAGTAGTTGCTCCGTCTACAAGGCCTTGATGGGGCTCGAGTGGAGAAAATTCTTGACATGGCCTCTACCACCCTCAACAAGAATTCAGTGCCAGGTGAGTCTTGCTTTGTTTGAAATTCGATCTAATTGTATTTCTCAACTCTCTTTCATTTTTCTCCTCCTAGCTGTACCTACTCTGGTTAATGATAAATTATGAAGGTGATAAGAGTGCACTAGTGCCGGGCGGCATTCTCAAAGGATCACCTACTGTGACTGTAAGAGGATTTACAGAGAAAGAATTCATAGCAGTTGCCGATTTCATCCATGAGGGTGTGCAAATAACTCTTGAAGCTAAACAATTGGTTAAAGGATCAAAGCTTCATTAAATTTATCACATCACCCAATTTCTCCTTGATGGATAAGGTGTCGGATCTTCGTGGAAGAGTTGAAGCACTTACAACCCAGTTTTTGATTCCTAGAGTATGATTAGTGTAGTAAAACAATACAGGCTACAGTGCTTATGTTACTGAAAATTCTATCTGATAAAACGTAACAGATGAGGGAAGATTTTGAAGTCTGAAGTTGAATGTTGATCCTATGATCTTTTTTATGTACATTAAAATAAATTAATGCTTTATTTGCAACAAGAGGAATTTTGATTTGCCATTTTTATTTTGAATATGGATTCTTGATGGTGAATATTTGATTTGATGTTTGATACGAACTGAGTAGTGTTAAGTAATGCAAGGCATTCATGCAAGCAAGGGAAGACATGTGTGCACGTGAGACCTTCCAAGAAGGACCAAGTCTGGCTTGGTTTGTTAGTATTGTTTTCAGATTAAGTCAAAATAAGTTAGATAGTATTATTATTTGGTAAATAACGTGCCTTGATTCTTGGGCCATTTGTTACGAAAAGGGTGCTGTATGATTTCATGTTTTGTTATGCACCACTTTCAGTTGTGTTAGTGCTTGAAAAGGGTGTTCCTATTTTCAAGCAAATGCTTCAATGTAGCCTTTAAATGGCGGGTTCAAATTGATTAAAATATCAATGAAGAATTATAACCAAAATATCTATTATCTCCTATCTGTTTTCTATCTTTTATTTCTCTTCTCCTACTCCATTCTTTGTTTCTTATTCTCTCACAAATTAAACCTTAACAATGTTATCAAGAATTATTAGATTGATAAGCATGCTGATATAATGCCTGAAAAACATGCTGATTGATAAGATTCTCTCCAGAACCACATTGATAAGAATGTGCAGATGATAAGCATGATGATCTATTGCCTGAAAAACAGATTCCAGTCTCATCTAGCCTCCATTCTGCAGAATCTTCATTGGAAGTGAGTCCAAGAAGATTAGAAAGGCTCAAGCTGGATTTGAATCGTATCAGTGATGATAGTGATGCTCCACCATCAGATTTGAGGATGGAGGGACGGCTACATTACAACAGGAATGGCCATCGCAGCCCATCTCCTGCATCTTCATCATCATCAATGCAACCTTCCCTGAGGAACATTGATTTGAATGACAGACCATATTTGCAGAATGATTTCTTAGAACAAGTACCCTATCACAGTAAATCTTCCCAAACTGTAAGTGCTTTTATAGCTCCTAAACCAGACGATCCTGTTATATCTATCACGGGTGCCAGAGTGGAAGTCAATAGAAAAGATTTTATATCTCAGGCTGAGATCAACTTTGCTTACCCCCTCAACCAGTGATAATATTACTTCCCACCTCGACACGTGTCCCAAACTTACCCAAATTGGGACATGTATCAGCACGTGTCATACACGCAATCTCCTATGTTTGGTTACAATGGACTCACAACAGCGCCCAGTTTGTCTTACTCTTCGGGCCTCGGCCATGTATGGACCTAGTAGCCCAATCCCTTGCATGGTGGAGTCAAAAGGAAGGAACCGGATAGTGGGTGGGAGCCACCTCCATGGAAATAGGCAAGTTCACATTTATCCTTGCTCTTCCATCTTTTGCCAACATAATTGAGAAGAGTGAGTGAGCCCATTGGCTTCAACGGGGAGGGAATTAGAACTGAATAAAACGGTGGGGGTGATTATGAATGTAATATGGTTGGTGAGATTAATTGCTGAAGGAGAAAAATTAGGCTTAATTGTTTTTTAACTTTATTTTCTTTATTTTTCATTTCTGTGTTTTCATAGAAGGCATGGTACATGCAGCTGTAACTTCTTTTATATATATCACAGAAATTTAAAGGAGCTGGCTTTTTACACCTTGTTTTTGGGGCGCTTATTATGTCTTTCTCAATATCATTAGTTTTTTTGTTAGTGATAATTTTATTTTTATTTTATAAATAGCCAAATCAATGTAATATTTAATTGGTTTTTTTTTTTTTTTTGGAGAACATGAGTTTGATTTTTGATTTGATTCTATTTTACTAGAGTCGTCATGCTTGATGCTTCTTCGTCAGTCCCATTGAAGTTTTTCTTCACCAGGACAAGAAAACCAATTCAGATAATTCTCAAATGTTGTAATTGGATTCAATTTAACTTATATTTCAGCATGTAAAATTTAGCTTGGTTCAAAGCCAGTAGCCTAAGTTAATGTGTTCTCAGATCAAACCATCACAGAAATATGAGATACGCTCAAAAGTGGCCCCAAATTACTCAAGATCTCAAAATATCTGTTACATATCAAATAGGCCGGAGGCCCGATGCCAGCCCAAAGATTGTGGACCAGACCATTGTATGGTATAATGTTGGGCCTGTATCTAGGCTCATGTGCCTAGAGTACCAGACTTTCATCCACTTGTCTGCCAGCTTTGAGGAGGGCTCATGTTGAAATGAGTATTAATATTATCGATAGAAAGAGTTAGAAATTCTAGTCAACATTTCTATGAGCTTTAATATTAAAGAGTAGTTTCTTGGTTGACGCTCATTCAAAGTCGTTGAATCACAACCAGTCAAACACTTCCCATTATTTTATAGTGAGAAAGAGTTGTATCGGCGGTAATCGGTATAGCATTAGTAGATAAACAACAATTTGTTTCAACAATTCCTAAATCAAGCTTCAAGTGTGGAATATATGTGCTAACTCTTAAATCAAGTTTAGTGAGGAATATGTGCTAACTTTTTTAAATTCAAATTACTATCCCCATGTTGAAATAATTAATTGTTTTACTCCAACTTTAAGGGATTTAAGTTAACTTTGTTAAGTAATATGAAGGTTTCCATAATGACATATTTTCCGGTTTCCACAATAGCAGTGTGATACGTAATACTATATGACCTACAAATTTTACTTAAAATTCAACCTAAACTAGTGGGGTAAAATATCTAATATGGCAAACATCGGGAGGGAAAATGATTTTATCCCTTGTTTTTACCATTAAAAATCATGGGACAATACAGTTAATGTTACACAATACTCTGTTCAGAAGAAAAATATTAATATTGGTTGCTAATTAGACAACATATCTAGCACATCTAAAACCCCAAAAGAAACCTAACCCATCGCTAAAAACCCAAATAGAAACTGACAAAATCCAATATAAAAAAGCAAACTTTAGGAGAAATACAATCAAATTCAAATGAAAGAAAAATGCAGAAACTTTATTATTCTTACCAGAAACCTAGAAGCAAAAAAAGCAACAACAGTCCACCCACGATATGTCGTGGAATTTGACACCTTTCCTACTATACGAACCCCATATATAGTTCGCCTTAGGTATGAAAGAAGAGTAGATAAGGAAAAAAAAAAAAAAGAGGTCAGACTTAAATTAAACAAAAAAAGAAGAGGTCAGATGTATCTACAATTTGTACCTGAGTACCAGACAACGTTAGCCATTGAGGTTGGAGAAGTTGAGAGAGAGATATGTCTTCTGCGGCAATTTAGGTCTAAAAACAAATGAGAAATAAAAAATATATATTTATACTCAAAGTCAGTTCAGTTTTACCTGTTTTGAGGGTCAAAACAGAAAAAATACCGAACTAGTCAGTTTTCTTAAAAAATCAACCGAACTAAACCGACCGGCCAACCAAAACCGAAAAAAAAAAATGATTGGACCGGTTTGGTTGGCCGGCTTTTTTTTGCCTACCCCTTAGTTAATGATATAGTAAAGATAAATCTTTTTTAAAAAAATATTACTTTTAATGGCGGTAACTCGAACCTGTGATATTGTCAAGGTTGAATAAACATTTTTATCACTAAGTCATATTAGACCTATGATTTTAACCTTAATTACAATTACTAAAGAGAAAAAAAATCTAAACACATTCCATCCATACCAATTTGGTAGAATCCAACAATATTTCTCTTTCACTTTTAGGGATGGTCTGGGGCCCATAAGGACAGGGAAGGTTCCCCCACCTTCTCCCCCATTCCTCTAGCCCTTTCCCCACTCCTTTCCTAAAACGCCATTTGGGGGAACTGAGATAGGGTGTTTGGGGGAACTGGGATGGATATTTCTAAAACCATTAATATATATGAGAAAGAAAAAAATCTCACCTTAACTCAAAAGTTTGAAAAGGAGTGTCCTTTGGAAGTGATGAGAGGTAAACTTCAGCAATTATCAGTGCCATCTGAAGCTTTTCAGCTGTGTTGAGGTTTTTCATTTATCATAAGTTTCTGTAAAGATATCATTCATGATCGTAAGTAGGGGTGGGCAAAAAACCAATGAACCAAACCGAACCGATGAACCAAACCGGTCCAATCTGTTTTTTTCCGGTTTTTCATTGTTAACCGGTTCGGTTCGGTTCGTTTTTTTAAAAACCGGATATTTCGGTTCGGTTTCCGGTTCAAGGGTTTGAACCGGTGAACCGAACCGAGAACCGGTGTATATAATAAAAAATCCCTTTGTGTTATAATCAAAATAACATTGATAGATAACAATTAAATGTTATACAATCTAAAAGAAAAACTGCATATAAATAAATAAAAACTGTATTAAATGTTATTATCTAAGAGGATAACAGTTTTATGTTATAATCAAAACAATATTAATGGCACATTATATATAAAAAAAAAAAATTAAAAAAAAAAAACTGCATATAAAAAAAAAAAAAAATTACTCATGTTAAATGTTACATGGTCTAAAAGATACATGTCACGCAAATGTAAATAGTAAAGTAAAAGGCTAAGAAATGAACAATCTTAGAAACTAAATTGATACACATACAACAATATTGTCTATTATTTTGTTTCATTCCCAAAAACGAAAAAACCGAACCGGTTCAATCGGTTTTTGATCGGTTCACACTTTTAAATTTTATCGGATCAGTTCACTTTTTCAAAAACAGGATATTATCGGTTTTTTATCGGTTCACTCGAAAAGTGAACCGATCCATTAAACGCCCACCCCTAATCGTAAGTTTAAATTCACTTAAAATTTATCACGTGCGGAGTGTTCAGTTGTGAACTTTTGTATTTAGTGAATTTTCCATAGAAAGAACTAACTCTCCTACTTTCTTTATACAGAAAATTCATTAAAAGACAAAAGTTCACATTAGGATAATCCGCACCTGATCATAATAATAACTACGATGATTATTTTTTTATTTTCTTAAGAGTAAGTAATCCACCAGAGGCCGTGCACTCTCCCTGCGGCCACTTAGCTCTGCAGTTAAAAATTTGGAGACAAGATTGAGTCCATTTCCAATTGAAGAAGCAAGAGTCAAGTGGGGGGAAGAGAAGTCATAGGCTCCAAAAATCAACCTCTAAAGCATTTTCATCCTTGGCCCTGTCATAAAATCACTTTCTGTAAAAGCACTTAAAACATTTATTGATTGAATTTAAAGGGGCTTTTGTGACAATCGAAAAAATGAAATTAAGATGATAGCTAGATAAAGGACATGGTTACCAGTTTTCATCATAGACCATTTCTTTGAATTTCAAGTAGTCAGCGGTAGATTGGGTCAACAGTGAGATCATCAGAGTTCACCTTCACAAATTCCCATGATCCAGGATTTGGTCTAACAGCAAAAGCTACATGTGGAGGAATAACCACAGCTTCCTGCAAAAAAAAAAAACAAATTTAATTTCTAGTCAGTTATAGTCTACTTGAGAAATATTGTAAACGAGGGCAAAAAAAAATCAAAAGAAAGAAAATGAAATGTATAAAATATATTTATATACCTGAGTGGAACACAAAATGTAGCCAAGTAAACCCTCCAAGACTTGGTTTCTTTCAGTCACATCATCAATGGCCTTAGCTGTTTCATCCATCAACTGTTGAAGCTTCAATGTCCTCCTCCCCTTCTCAATATACTTCGCAAAACACCTCTTCATATGATACCTACTCTTCTTCAAGGCCTCCAGCATCGTATCGGCTATCGATTCCGTTCTTTTCAAACCTAGATTATTCGAGGCCATACTAATAGGTTGATGATTGGGGAGAAGGAAATAAACTGATTTGGGTTTGTTGATGATCAGTTTGTGATCAATTTATAGAGATGGGAATATTTATGATGCATGGACATGCACGCATGTGTTATTTGGACAAGTTGTTTGCTTGTGTTATGCGTCAAATGAGGAAACTTTTGTGGGTGAAAAATGGGCCCAGATAGGAGAGTCCAAGAGGAAGGAGAAAGAACATTCATTAAAGTGATCATTCATGATGATAAATCGGAGAGAAAGCAAAGAGTTTGTTAGATTCTTGAATATATATATATGATCAAGTACGTACTGAGATCAAAAACATAAAAAAAGCAAAGCAATATATTCTTTTCTTTTCGTGAGAGAATGAAAGATTATTTACGAAGACAAAACTGCAATCTTCACCTAACTTTCTCATCATTTTTTTTTTTTGACAGTAACTTTCTCATCATTTTTAATATAGAATAAAATAACGAGTTCTATAAATTTTCAGCACCTTTTGGTGTTTATTTTGTGGGACTAGCGCTAACTTAAAGGATGTGTTATATTTAATGGGTTCTTATCGATTGGTATCAAAACCTATACCGCATTGAACAGTGGATTAGTTGCGGGCGGGGTGACTTGAGGAGGGCTACTACCCGAGAAGGCCGTAGGATCCGCAAAATCACCCAACTGGGGAATGATGGGCCGCCATGGACGAGGTTGCCAAATTGAGTCTCATATCAACTAAGTATGAGATTAGTTGATTTATATCTCATATTGGCTAAGTATGAGATTGGTTGTGGGTATATAATTCATTGGGCACCCTCTCTTTATAAGTCGATTTTTAAAGATGAGCTATACCTCATGTGTTTGTATTGAACTATTTGTGTAAATTAATAGTTTGATGTATATAATATATATTATATACATAGTTTTACAGGAGTTTTAGCTTCTTCAATAATTTTGTGTTTACTTAAATCATGTAAATCAAAACCTTCAAAGCCAACGAGAGTGGAATTTGAGCCCAGGCCGAGTCCTTTTATACAACTACATAGGTAATATTTGGAAGTTTAAATATTGTCATATGGACATGATGTGTGATATCAAATAGACAAATACAATTGTAGACATATACCGATGGCATTTTGGGTTAGGGTAGTGTTTGGACTAGAATAGTGGAGATTAATCTATCTATTTTTAGTTGAATTTTTTTTACTAAATATATCTCCAGCGTCCATATATGAGATTGACGGTGAAGATTTTAAACATGTTTTATTTTTCATTTAAATTTTTTTATTTAAAATATGTTTGAAATGACAAAAGTACCCTTAGTTTTAATAGTCAAATCTGGTCAACGGTTAAGTTTGACCAAGTTTGAGTAATAGTAGGGGAGGTGAGTGTCAATTAACAATAAAGTTATTTTTCGTACGTAAAAGAGTAAAACTTAGGGAGTGTGGTGTAATTTGCTCTTGTTGTTTTGTTTAAAGGGTTTGAAAAGTCTAGAATGCTCTGCTCCGTTAGTACCTGACTGGAATGAGTCATGACTCTGAGATCAAATTCACTTTGCTCTCAATCTCCCATCGTCTCATCGTCTCATCGTCTCTACTCTCTCGCCGCCGTGGAGACATCACTCCTCCCACTGCCGGTCAGTCCCCACCATTCATCTCAAGCTATTTTTTGTTGTCCTTGTTTGTCTTACAATTTCATATTCTCAGATGAAATTGATTATTGTATTCTTTGCTTAGTACAAATAATCAAACATAGATCTCATAAAGATACGAAAAGACAAAGGAATGCCTTAACGGTTAAGTAAATCACAAAATCCCACTCACTAGGATCTGGGGAAACCGCACCCGCTCTCTTAGTTCTCCTCAATTGGGACGATAGATCCGGTATAAATATTCATTGAAATTGTGTAACTCACTAAAATTACACACATAATTTTCTTTTGGTTTGCCGTATGATTTCTGCCGACTTATTTGATATATACACACATAATTTTCCGAGTTAATAAGATTATTGTTTTGGTTCGTGGCAGACTGGGATGTCAGGAATCTTTGTTTTTTCTTTGCTGTAAATTGATGACTTGTGCTGAGGATAGGGCTGTGTGAACTGTACTAAACTTGTTTACATGCTAGTTTAGGAATCAAGTTGCGTGGAAAGAGCCACTGAAAACCCAGGTCTGTATCGATTTGGATGGACAGACCCTAAGTGCCATTTGATTCAGATTTTGTTTATTGGTTGTTGTATAGTAGAAGATCATCTTGCAGAACATGATATGCTTTTGTTGAAATTTTAATTTACGTGTGTTACTATGTATTGATAAATTTACGGATATGTTCATCACATTCATATCACCCGACTAATCTTATAAGTTCTTTATTGTTATTGTTATGAAGGGACTAAAAACAGTGGTTCTCTGAACTATTTTTCTAGCAATGGACAAGTCAAGTGCATTGGATTACATAAATCAGATGTTCCCAACAGGTTACACTCTTCTCTCTTTAACTTTTTCCACTAATATTATCTTTTTCCACTAAATAGTTTATCTTCTTACTAAGTTAATTTGTGTGATTGTACTTCACGATTTCCATTTTAGATAACACATATTGTCCTATTTAATGTTTATTATATTGATATCGTGAGATGTGGTTAATATTCAGAGGCATCTTTATCTGGTGTGGAGCCTCTTATGCAAAAAATACGTAGCGAGATTCGTCATGTGGATGCTGGAATATTAGCTGCTGTTTGCCAACATGTCAATATTTTATTACTTTTCTTTTATTGGTATACTTCATCAAATCAGTCTGAACTAATTTTATTGGCATATTTTATTGGCATCTATTATCTGTTTGATGGTATTGCACATTATAGATGTGGTCTTCTTTTGTTTGGGCATGGCTCAATGCTTAGGAACTATTCTTTCTCTCCCTCTCCCTCTTATGCTATTACCTTTTGGGATGAATGAGTATGAGGATGTCCCAGTTCTTCTCGACTGTCATGTTATATGTAGGGATTATCTTTCTGTCATCTGGACACAGAATTGAATCCAGGGAAAAAAGAAGACTTGAGTGTGGTGATCTTATCAAAGCTGTCTGTTTTTGAAGGGGATATTACTAAAAAAATAAAGAAATAGATTTTGGGAAAGCTTAAACCGTATCCAAAAGTGGTCTGCAAGTGTGGAAGTGGAAACCGAAGCATGCAAGATTAGTTCCTTTAGGAATATCTACTTTGAATTTCAACGTTAATAGAGTGTAATTTAGACTGAATTATGATGAGAAGTACTTGAACTATAAAGTAAAGAACAGTAAAATGGACCATTTTCATTAAATTTAAAGTTCTTACTTATGTTTCCCCATCTTATTGCAGAGTTTAGGAATGTTGTGCACATTCCAGTTAAGCATAGAGTTCTTTCTGGACTTAGTTTTGCTTTGTAGTTAGTGAGACCTTGATTGCATTTGAGTTAGTTATTTGATGTTTTTGTTATTTTTCTTCTCTTTTTTTTTTTATCATTTTTTTTGGGGTACCTGCTAACATGTCTTTTTGGGATAGGATAGCTCTTATATTTGCGATGATGTTTTGTGGTGGGGTGATTGTGATTTCTCAGTATCTTTTCCTCATATTTATCATCATTTATAGTATTGAAGCGGGCTCAATTACTGATGGCTTTCCTTGTTTCTATAGCTAATTCATAATTCCTGTAATTATTTATCTCCCCTTTGGCCAGAATGATGGCCAGAATGAGTATTTAAACTTTAATCCAAGTGGGACAAAAACTGTTACTGATCGCCTTCCACACCTGCACACACAAACACACAGCATTAATGATCCCTGTCATTTTTTATTTTCTACTGTTTGAAGTAATATCTTGTGATAAATAATTTGATTACTAGCAATCAGAGAATTTAAGGATACTTCCGTCTTCTTTATCCTTCTCAATCAGGGAAGGGCTTTAGTTAGGTTTTGTTTACTTTTGGGATTTTTTTCATATAAAGTCTTTTGGCAGGATACTGTGAGAGCAGGATAGGTTTTTGCCAGAGCTTTTTTGCTGTTTTGTATGGTTTTTGGGGTTCAAACGGTAGAAATGTTTGGTCCCCTCAGTAGACTGTTGATTCACTTTAATAATCTCTCTTGTTTTCCTAATAAAATTTTTCACTTTCCTATTAAAAAAAAATAGAAGTATTATCGACACCATCTTGCATTGACTTGCATTTGGAAAAAAATGATTGTGATTATTTTTAGTCTTTGACGGCTTTATGACCATGATTTCAGAGTAACTCAGGAACGAAACCAAAGGAAGATCTTGCTGCTGCTACATGTGCTGTTGAGGTCAATTCATTAGGTATAAAGTTTATCAACCACTATACATATTGCTGTACAAGTTGATTCTTAACAAAGAAATAAGATATAGCCATACAAGGTAATTACGTGAAGGAAAGTTTGTCCAAATAGGAGTCTCTTTGTATTGGTTTGAGCTGTTGAAAACAAAAGAAAAAGCCTCTAATGTATTTGAGATTTTTTTTTTTTTCATTTGAGCTTTTTGGTGGCAATACAGGAACTCATGTATAAGATCTGAAAAATAAAAACCAAAGCTGAACAAAGTGAAACAATGATTCAAGAAATATGTCATGATATTAAGAAGTTGGACTTTGCAAAGAAGCATATAACAACTGCAATTACAGCCCTTTATCGTCTTACGATGGCAGGTTAGTCTATTCTATTGCTTCTTTTTCTTTTACTGAATTTTTTACGTGTTCTTATTGTTCATTGACATTTAGATCATTTAGTTATTGGCTTATTGCTAGTTATGGATTATAAGATATCTAAAAATAGGTATTTGCATCTTAAAGAATGAAATTCTTTCTTTTTCTGATAAAAGAGTGTTATGCATTGCAAATAGTAAACAATTGCTTACAAGTTGAGCTGTTGAGGAGCACGCATCATGTAGATGAATGACATGTATTCATGGCTTTGTTAGTGATAAAACATGTGACAATTAATGTGTTGACAGTCAAGTTCTCTCTTTGATGCTGGTTTGAGTGCTAAATTGCATGTCTTTTGTATAAAATTTGTTACCACACTTTTCCATGATGTGGCAGCATCTGCTGTTGAGCAGCTTCAGGTAATGGCTTCAAAACAGAAATATACGGAGGTAGCTGCACAGCTTGAGGTATTTTACTTGTCAATCCTTAAATCCATACTCTAAAAATGATATTGGTTATGCCATGGCTTTTAACTTTGTAGTACTCGTACTTTTTTTTTTTTGTTTCCTATTAATCTCCTTCCTTGAACACTCTTTTTGCTGATGTTCTAGGATAGTGCATCCTGTTTACAATGCTAGTTCAAATGCATTTCAGGATGTTAACCAATTATGTAATCATTTTGAAGCCTATAGGGATATTCCAAAGATGACAGAGCTTGGGAGAAGTTTAAGAATATAAAACAAATACTCAAGTCACATGTATTCTCTGACTTCTCAAGGTATGTTATCTTTTAGTCTTTAATGCTTCTTTTGTCCCTTAGCAACCAGTATGTAGGTGCTCTATTATAATTTATAATGCTAATGCTAGCATTGGTCTTCTGCTTTCCATGCATTTATTAAGTTATTTGTTATTGGATTTTCATTATGCTGTATTGTTATGTATCTACTTTGCATCCCTAAAAGTCATATCTAGACAATTTTTGTAATACGTGAAGAAATTGAATTAGATTAGGGGTATTTCATATTTCAAGTAAAGGCAGTTGAAGAATAGAGCATTAATTCTTTAGACTCTTGCCTATTACAAAAGGATACTTGTTTAGGCCTTCAAGTCTTTCAGATTTAAGCTTCTACATGTGGTCAGTACTTGTATTGTGTAGGATTTTTTGTTGGTTTTCATGTGGGGTATATACCGCTCATCACACTTTTGTATTTTTGGGGATGTTATAGAGTTTTTGTGTGGATCCCTAATTCAACCTTAATTACTTTTTTATTTTTATGTTAATATATAGTTGTTTTTGATAAAAATAAATAAAAAAGGGGAAACTTCAATCTAGTCCCTAACTCTGATGGAAAGATAGTTTTTTACTTATCTTTCTATTATGGGATCACGAGGTTCTTAAATTATTAAAAATAGCTCAATTCAGTTCCTTTGACCAACTTTTTGACCGTCAACCGTTACGGAATCAGCTGAAAGACGATTTCCCCCCTGAACTTAGTTGAACCGATAAAATTACGATTTCTGTAGTCTTTTTGACCTTTTCTAAAACGGTTTGGATGGCTAAGGTTTTGTCATGGGAATTAAAAACCAATGGAGCAGGGGCGGGGGGCGGGGATGTTATGCTAAAATTCTTTGGTGGTGTGCCATGATGGCTCTCTTTTGGGTTGTTTGGATGGAAAGGAAAGAAGCAGTTTTGAGAATAGAACAGAGGAAAATATTTGCTTTTTGTGGGATAGGATTCACTTTTGGGCCTCTCTTTTGGCTTTTGTTTCTACCGTTTTTAAAGAAGTTCCTTTCTTCTTTATCAACTTTAATTGGGAAACTGCTATAGCTTGATAGGTCTTGTTTTTGCTCTTGCGTAGAGCTTATATCTTTTCTTTTGTATAGGCATTTTTTGTCATTCAGTAGCTGTTTCTTGTTAAGGACAGCTTGCTTTCTACTCTTGTAAATCTGTTTGTTCAATACAACTGCTTTTGTTCAAAAGAAAATAAAAAATTCTTAAATCCTTTTTGTTCTATATTGAACCTTGCAAAGTTTCCTTTTTTTTTTTTTGGCTATTTCAATGGTTTCGTTATGCAATATTTGGCCAGGACTATGATCTATTCGTCATGAAGTTATGAGTATTCTCAAAATGTGTACAGTGAGCGTTTGTAGATATGAGAATCGGGTCAAAGAATTCTATGTCAGGGAGAATTCATATCTCCATTATATATAAGTTTACAGTATTTGAAATTATATATAAATATATTGGTTTTGGGGTTACCTAGCAGTTGGTAAAAGTTCTTTGGGGATACATGGCAAGAAAGAAATAAAAGATTTTGAAGACTCCAAGGATGAGGTGGCTATGGGATAAAGTTAGATCCTCTGCTTCTCATTGAGTGTCCATCACTAAGGAATTCTAGGATACACTAATTTGTAAGGATTCTGTTTGTACTAATCTTTAAGGGTTATGTTATGTATGGCATAATCATATGTTCTTGTGCAAGGGAGTACTTTGGTTCATCATATGAAGTGTTTCATTGAGATTATAATCTTTGGGACTTGTTTCGAGCTTTAGGCTAATAAAGATAGAGGTAGCTCTTAAGAATTATTTGTACTTGCTGATTTTGCAGTTTAACTTCCGTGGAATCATTTCATCTTGCTTCGAACCCCATTTGATAGTTTATGTAGAACCAGAAGAGAAGATGCATATTTTTTTCTTCTTTTGTGGATGCAGTTTAACTAGGTAGCTCTTCAGATAGTTTATTGCATCTTCTGTGGATCTTGTGTATATTTTTTCCTTAAATAATGATTTTTTTTCTAATTATTTTGTAGTAGGAGGAAACATGGGACATCGAAGAGGGAAGTTAGAATAATGTTCTAAACAGTAGCATGCAAGTATGTACTACAACTTACTGTCTCTCTTTGAAAATGTGTGATGTATAGTGGGAGCTTTGAATTAGCATTTGGAATTTCGCTTTGATGGCATATGGGGGTTTCTTTTGAAATTAAGTAGTTCAGTGAATAATTAGTGTAACTTTTTATTAATTGCCAATAATATATATGATGTTAAAATGGTTGTAGAAAAGCTCTGCAAGCTTCTCAAAAAAAAAAAAAAAAAGAAAGAAAGAAAACCTCTGCCAGGTATATATAACTGAGTCCTGGTTAGTAGACCTTTTTAATTTGGTATAATGCAGTGAACTTATCCTTAATTTACATATATTAAAGAAATAGATAGGATACATTTAATTTTGGTTGTAGGTAGACCATTTCGAAGTTATATCTGTTTCCTTTTAGCTCTTAAGGATATAGACATATAGTATGCTATGCTATTAGTTGTCACTTTTTCCATGATTTTCTATATTGCAAATGCAGCTGTCTGATTGCATTTCTTTTGTTAATTGGCTGTCTATTTTGTTTAATTGTTAATATTTGAATTAATGATCATCCTTTACCTTAGCGTTTACTACTTGAGCAAATTAATGACCACATGTGCAGTCCAAATTGAATCTGTATAAAGCAAGAATCTCCAATATCCTTGAATTGAAATGCTTAACTAACTAGATTCTTGTGTTTAGTAACACCTGATAATTATTTTTATTATGGGCCTCACTTTCCTATAAAATAAAATAATATAAACATTATCGGCCTCAGTTGCTAAAGAACTTCTGGATACTTTATTCTTAATACAGCTTAGCTGGGTGGGGACTGTGAGATAGTATTATCTATATTTTTCTTTTTATGAGTTTCTTTGTTGTGTTTTTTTGTTTTTTTGTTTTTTTTTTTTTTTGTTTTTTTGTTTTTTTGTTTTTTTGTTTTTTTGTTTTTTTGTTTTGGTGGCAGTTTTTTGGTCAATGGTACTTTTGTAATTTTGTTTTGAGTTATTATATCTACTGTATATACTTAGTTGCTCTTTGTTTTTATTTGCAGTTGTTTCTTATTATCAAAAGGAGCTTAAAGTGGTGCAGTGCTCTAACAAAGAGCAAGATATTATTTAAGCTGTTCAAGGTGCATTCTCTAAGCTTGTCATATCATATCCCATTATACCATGTGCTTTCGCTGCTACATTCATTGTAACAAGACCAAACATTGAAAAAGATGGTCTTCAGGGGTGTAGTGCTCAAACAAAAAGTTAAAATATCAGTTAGCATTTAAGAATTACTGGGGGGAGATATTTAACAGGTTGCAAGGAGCCAAGGACTATATATACTAGTTGCGTGTATCATGATAGAATGTGATGGCTAGATGGATGATCAAACCATGACCTTCAACCCATGCCTTCTGCTGTAAATGAAGCACCTTTTTTGTTGGATGACTGAATTATGTTGCTTTAGGTTTCTCAACAAGTATACTGCACATGTAGAATGAAGTCATATTTTGTATATGTGATGCTTACTGTTGCTGGTAAAGAAGATCAGTTGACTGAGGCCTCTCTCCCTGTTTTTTTTTTTTTTTGCTTATTGCATAGACTTTATGAATGAGCTTGGATTCAAATGCATAAAAGGGGTTTGTCCAGAAGTGGAAACCCCGGTACTAAACTCATGGGACAAAATGAGGTTTTGCTGAACAGATCATTGCCATTACTGTCAATGGTATCTAGCATGTGGATACACCAAGTAATGACTAATTGAGACCGTTTTTGCTTATAAGAAATATTTTTTTTAGGATTAGTACTTATGATTCTATGCAAGTTTTAAGCTTCTAGCTGGCAAATTATATGTTGGAAATAATGAACAACGAAGGTTTTCCTGATGATTAAATAGGAAGTTTGACATTTTAAAATTTTGTACATATAAAATATTGCTGATATATCTACAACATCAAGAATATTTGACAAAGATTGGTGAAGTATTACATCAGTATATCAATTACATTTTCAGTAGATCCAAGAGCTTAAGTTGTTAGAATATAACTCAATAATGGTATTTGAGCACTCAAACACACTGCTTGAAGGTCGACAACTTTTTCAGGTAATTTATATATGTGCTTAACATGTGATCTACAAAGAGGGGAACTTTATGAAAGCCTAGTGACTTGAGTTTATTATTTTGACATTCTGAAGAATTGGTTGAAAGTGTCTCCAAATTAATTGATCCTCAGTTAGCAGATGCAATGGATATGTCTGATGTGCAAGTACTGATTGTTTCATAATTAGTCCATTATTAATTAGTGATTCTCCTGTTCATTTTTTCAGTCTTCATGCAACTGTGCAGGATGAATTTTCAGCAGTTATAACCAAAGCATCAGTAACCTCAGTGCTTGGCCTGGAAACAAAGTTTGATGCTGAAATGGCTGCAATGACACGTGTTCCATAGGGTAGCCTCGAAGCTGTGGGTGATCAGAGTAAGATACTTCCATTAAAAACTTGGAACCCTAACTAATTACAGCCTGAGAACTTTACGCATATAACTATATCCATCTTCTTGCAGGTATGTCAATGGAATAAATATGATCCTTACTAGTAGCATTCTTGTACTTGGAAGCCTTCTTTCACCGGTATACTTCCGGTTCTTTTTGGATAAGGTACTTATTAAAGAGAATGACATGTCAGATGACAGATATTATGGTTAAGATTCCCATATACTGTTATGCTACTGCTTGCATACAGTAATACCTTTTTCCCCTTCAATTATTCTGTATCATTTTCTTATAGTCTGTATTATTTGAAAGCTTTTATAAAGATAAATGAGGATGAACATCAGTTGTATTTTACAGTCAAATGATCTAGGAAAGATCAGAAACATTGCACTTTTACCTTATGAGGTGGTGCTTGTCTCTGTCATTATTTGTACGTCTCTTTTGATCATAATTAAACACAGATTTTGATAGTAATACGTCGTGTAAGAAGTATAGCATTCTCCTTTTGTTTGTCTTGGAGACCGCAGAGGATCATACTCATTTATGCTAGGAAGTTGATATCATAACCTAACTGTTAATACTTGGGAAAACTCGCTGCCGTTTATCATACCTTATAAATGTGCAATTTATGGGAGCGGTATATGTGATTGTATTTGTGTGTTTCAGTTGTGTTTTATTTAATGATGTGATCCTATTGCAGATGCTATTGGATACACAAGCTATAAAAACTGTTCTTCTAGATATACCCAGTCTTGGTCGACAGGTGAGTTACTTCTGCAATAAGTTTTGTATGCACATTCGGATTTCATGGAACTTAATGGGAGTTCTGTGTTCAAGGCATCGTTTTAATATTTGTACAGATTCTTGTTCCGTTTCACAATTCTAATCTTTAACCATTTCATATATTTTTCTGATACAGGCGACAAGTACTGCTAGCTACTCAAAATTTGTAACCCGTGAGATGAGCAAAGCTGAAGCACTTTTGAAGGTTTGTCATCAAGTTACGAGCAGAGGTTACTTTCTATATAGTTACTGTTCTAAACTCACAATTAGAATTGTTCTTCATTCTACAGGTCATTCCATCCCCCGTAGATTCTGTTGCAAATACATATCGTGCATTGTTACCAAAGGGATCACCAATGGAATATATTTTCTAGACGTCTTTTAAAACCTCCGTGGAAAAAATGCAAACTAAATTCCAAGAAATCAAAATACTTTGATCGTTTCCTTCTAGACTTAAATAGTAGAAAAGCTCAAACCGTGTTATACCGTACATGCTTTTAGAAAAATGAATTTGTACCAGTAGTAGCATGTCTGACTTGTCAATAAAGTTTGTTGTTAATCAAGTTAAACCTTTTCTTTGATATCATTATCAAGTTGGAATCATTTCTAACTCCGACAATACGTTAGACACTAAACATCATGAGATAACCATAACTTACAAGAAATTTCATAATAGAAAATTTGATCATTCTTTATCCAAGACTTTTACATACCGTGTTATATTTTTTTGGAAAATTGAGTTTCTACAACTACAAGTGGTGCCATGCTTGACTTGTCAAGCTTGTTGTGCTATCAATCCAAACTAATTTTCTTTAATAACAAGTCGGAATCATCCTCAACTCCAATAATACATTAGACACAAATTCAAAGTAGTGACAGTTTTTGGGGTTGACGAAAATTCAAAGTCTAATCTAAATTGGAAAAAAGTACTAAACAAACTTTAGATCCATTTGATCACCTGTCACTGGTAGAGCTTGAAATCCCATTATTTGCTCTCATAATTGGAATGGAAGCTACATATCACTAAATAAAAACATGATCTTTTATTGTGGAGAAAAAACGTTGTAAGTGTGGTTAAACTGTTGCAAAAACTAGCTAGCATGACATAGTTTTTATTACAGATTACTACTATTTCACTAAACTTTTTGCCACATATTCCTCGGCAAATAATCTAAATCTTAGACACAAAAAAAAAAAAAAAAACATAATTTTTTAAAAAATTTTCCATAGTTTATTCCGGTCCAGTTTGGCTGTCCACCCCTAGTTATACGTAAGGGACGGGAAAGACCAATTCAAAGTCTTCTGCAACAAACATGTGTGGAAAAATGAACTAGCATCTAATAAATACAAAATTTTGATCACTTTCATTGGGACAATATTGATATGTCTACTGAATAGTATTGACTTCGTCAATCCAGTTGCTTTCAATAGAAACTTATCTCTCTTTAGCGGTTTAAAATCATCCATAGCCACATAAATTAAGTGACATATATACTTCATAAGAGAGGTATTTGTTTTAGTAGATATAACCACACTCCATTAATTTTTCAATATCCGAATCCGATTTTGTAATATAAATTTGATTCCATATATAGTGAATATTTCCCCCCTTTCGGATTTCATCCATTTAGTCACTACTTCACTAAAGCTGAGGAGAAAGTCTAATAATGTATACATCCACAGTAATTTTCATTCAAAATGATATGTAAACATTAAAATGATATCCTACGATTTCACCACGTGGTAGGATCGTAGAAAGAGATGTAGATTTTTATTAGTAGATGAAGAAAACATTGGTTGATTGACCCAAGTTTCAAAGTCTCCTAAATCAAGTTTGAAAAGTGTGATAAAACATGTAGAGAAAGCGTGTTTTTCTTTTGGTTGACTCTGAGTCAAGCTCCCTACTCAAATAATGCAAGGCTGATAATTAGTTATGGAGATAATAAAAAAAGTTTAATTCGTTGACGAAGTCATTCATTCATGTTAATATAAATAGTCGGTAGCCACTCTCTTGCGAATTGCAATTTGCAAAGGTATTAGATTGATTGTATCTCTGGGAAATAGAAAAGTGTGTATTGAGATATGGTATCAAAGCAGCAGCCATGGATGTTTGTATGGCTTGCAGTATTGATTTTTATTGTTTCATTAGAAAGTAGGTGGAGTGAGGGTTGTCTGGAACAAGAGAGATTTGCTCTCTTGCAACTTAAACCTTTCTTCAATGATCCTTACTACCTTCAAAATTGGGTTGAGGGAGATCACAACTCAAATTGTTGTCAGTGGGATGGGGTTGAGTGCAGCAATGATACCACCAGCAGAGTCATCTCACTCTATCTTTCTTTTACAAGGAATTCGGAAATGGAAGAATGGTATCTAAATGCTTCTTTGTTTTCTCCCTTCCAACAACTGCGCACCCTTTACTTAAGTTACAATGGGATAGCCGGTTGTGTTGAGAATGAAGGTATCTTGTTTAAATTTGCCTTTCATATCCTTGTCTAATTCTTTTATATATTATGTCAATAATTTGTTACACTATCCTATCAGGCTTGTGTATATATTTTAAACAATTTCCTTGCAGGTTTTGAAAGATTATAACTCATCTACAGTTTTTGGAGAAATTGCTGAAAAAAGTATAGAGAATAATATAATAAGTTTGATTTACTATATTAATGAAACTATTTCTTCTCATGTTACAGGTTTTGATAAGTTGTCAACATTGAGCAACTTGGAGGCACTCTATTTAGATGAAAATAGCTTCAACAATAGCATTTTATCATCTCTGAGTTCTCTTTCGTTGTTAAAAAATTTATCACTATCTTCTAACAAACTTAAAGGAACGGCTGATTTTCAAGGTGAGATTCAAATTTACCTTCTTTTTTTTTTTCTCCTGTCTATATGAAAACAATAAATCTATAGGTTGAAAAAACTTAACATTATCTCTAAGTACTACTCTTTTATAGTTATTATATCTATTTATTTCCATGCGAGAAGAAATTAAAAGAAATAGTTGATTTAAGGTGATTTTTATTTTTACACTTTCTCTCGCAAAATCAAAATAACAGAGCTCTAAGTTGAATAAACCGGATCTTATCTAAGCTTATATTAGCTAAAAGTTTGGAAATGGATTCTTTGAGCAACTCAATTTACACTTTTCATATTGTTGGTAGAGACAAAAATAAAAACATATATTATTTCATGCGATGCTTCTTACTGACTTTCTCACCCATTTTTAGAATTAGACTCTCGTAACAATTTGTTGTTTTTGGAACAAGCAAAATGAGATTAATGATATTTTAAAAAGAAAAGAGATTAATGAAATTCGTTTCCCAAAGATATTAACGAAAGCAAAACTTGATTATTTTCGGAGGCTATTCATTCATTCCATCACTAAATGATTTATTAAATCGTTTTAATAATTATTTTCCGAAGTAAGAGATTGTATTTTGTTCATTAATTTTAGCAGTTTTTTTTAAAGAATGTTGAGAATGATATAAGTAGTTTAATTTTCAAATTAACTGAGATTGTTTATGAAATAATTACTTATTCTCATGTTACAGGTTGGAAGTTGAGTAACTTGGAATATTTGGATTTAAGCGGTAACAACTTTAACAATAACATCTTATCATCTCTAAATGCACTTTTATCGTTAAAAAGGTTATATCTTAGAGATGTTGGGTTGGAAGGATCCGTTGATTTATCAGGTTATTGAATTCGCTACTACTCTTCTTTCTCTTCCTGTATAGCAACCAACTTTGATTTATGTTGTTTTTAATAATTGGATGGAAAAATTTCTCTGCTTCGTTTTCTTTTCTTTTCTTTTATTTATTTATTTTGTAAAATTTCATTAACTCTGTTTAATTTTGATCAGAAAGATTTGATTCCTTGAGCAAATTAGAGGAGTTGGACCTGAGCAACAATCATATAAACAAATTAGTGGTCACGAAAGGTACCAATGAAAACAAAATTCGATTACTTCAAAAATGGTGGTTTTGTCTATCCAATTAGTTTATAAATCATAAATGTTTTCATTAGCTTAAATATATATAATCTTATATTATTAAATTTGAAAAACATTAAAAAAAATGCTGTTTTCACAACAATCATTTTCTTTAGCTAGCACCTTGAAGATAATTTTGTTTATATCTTTCTATTAACAGATAATGACATTGTAGGTCTGAAGAATTTGCAATTCCTTAATCTAAGGAATGTCATTATTCACGATGGAAGCACCCTATTACAGTCATTAGGGTCGTTGCCATATTTGAAGAGACTTGACCTTAGCTCTAATAATTTTAGTGGAAATATAATGAGTACTCGAGGTAAGTAAGCTAGCTCATGTCAACTTCCATTATTTTTTCTTATAATCTTTCATATATAGCTTCATTTAAGTAAAGTTACTGCTCTTTTTCAATAACAGAGTTGCATAGTTTTACCAATCTGGAAGAGTTGACCATGCAAGGTGCTTCTCTCCATACAAGCTTTCTTCAAAGCATTGCAGCTTTCACTTCCCTTGAAAGATTGATCATAGAGTATTGTCAATTCAACGGCATCTTAGACATAAAAGGTGAAAATACACATTCTTGAATGTTTTAATATTATACATATATACCTAAATTCAAATCATATGTCAAAAAATGGTGTTCTAATTTATGTCTAACTAGCTAAATTGAATCATATGTACATACTTTTTAAAATCCCATATATTATGAACTAGATTTCTTTTACCAAGAGGTCCAAGACCCAAGTCCCAACACATATTTTCAAGGGATATAATTATTTTCCCCTTTGTAGTTTGTTATATTAGACACTTTTGTTACTCAGTTCCGGTAATGACCATTCTATTCCCTTGACCACAAAATATTAGGTATTTTACCCTTGTTATTTTGACCGATATAAAAACCTCACATTTGTATTTTTGAGGTTTTGGTATAAAAACCTCAAAAAATGTGGTGTGATGTGTGAATCTTTGGTGATGATGTTGAAAGACAAAGAAGATTTTGATGATGTTCAATACTGGGTGATGATAGGTAGGTTAGTAATATTTTAAGGGGATCAATGGATGATGTGAGATTTATGGAAGTTTTCGTTGGAGGAATCTAATTTTCCGGAATTTTTTTTTTTTTTTTTTTTTTGGAATTGATTTGCTTTTGTTTATGGAACAAAAGCAAATATTATTTGGTTTTTATTTTTTATATATTTTTTAAACTTTTTTATTTATGATAATTCTTTGATCTTATAATAATTTTAAAATAAAAATAATTTTAAATCTTTTTTAAATCTTATAATAATTTTAAAATAAAAATAAAAAGAATAACGTATGTATTAATTTGAAAATTTCAAGTTACATTTGACTTTATATATCTCATTTTTATAAACTTATCATTTTTATTATGATCTATGTTTAATATTTTTTTATAAAAAATTACCAACTCTTTGATCAAGGAGATCACATGAACTGGAAATACAAAACACTGAATGAGGGACACAAAAACAACCACTAGATTCAATCACATGGAAAATTTATCAAACTATTTTTCAGAAGAAAAATGAAGTTAGTTACTGAGATAAAATGGGCCAATTAAAGTTGAATCTAAAATAACCAATCTATTTTACACGATAAATGTTAGCAATTAACAATAATATTTGACATTTGGGTTAAGATCATCCCATTTAGCTTAAATAAATATTAATGTATATTTGGTTTTGTTTTTATAGATTTGTCTAATTTGAAGAATTTGAAATATCTGAGCATGGATTATACTAATCTCAACATCAGCATTCTACAAAACATTGGATTGTTGACTTCTCTTGAGAGTTTATCCTTATGGAATTGTAGTCTGGAAGGCATATTACCTGATCAAGGTTAATAACCTCTCTCTCTCTCTCTCTCTCTCTCTCTCTCTCTCTCTCTCTCTCTCTCTCTCTGATTATGTCATTTTAATTATCCCATAAAAAAATTCAACCTAAACCTTTTATGAAAGGATATATTTCAGGCGGCCTTTGTCAGTTGAAGCATCTACAACACCTGGATCTCTACAATAACAATCTAAGGGGTAGCTTGCCTTGGTGTTTTGGAAATTTGACATCCCTTCAAGTCTTACATCTCTCTTCCAATCAATTTTCTGGAAACATCTCTTCCCTTAGAGCTCTTACATCCCTTCAAGTCTTAGATCTCTCTTCCAATCAATTTTCTGGGAACATCTCTCACCTTAGAGCTCTTACATCCCTTCAAGACTTAGATCTCTATTCCAATCAATTTTCTGGAAACATCTCTCCCCTTAGAGCTCTTACATCCATCCAAGAATTAATTCTTTCGGATAATCACTTCCAAATCCCAATTTCACTTGAACCCTTTTTCAACCACTCCAAACTCAAGTATTTTGGCGGTTACAACAACCAAATATATGCAGACACAGCTGAGTCACATTTTTCAATCACCCCAAAATTCCAATTAAATTCACTTGTGTTATCCGGTTGCAGAGATTGTGTCACATTTCCCAAATTCCTCTACCATCAACATGACTTGTCTTGCGTTGATCTTTCTCACAATAACTTGACGGGAGAGTTTCCAAATTGGTTGTTAGATAACAACACCAACTTATATGAACTTTATCTAGTCAACAATTCTCTTACAGGACCTTTACATTTGCCTACCCATTCTCACCAGAATTTAGGGTCGTTAGATATCTCCAAAAATTTCTTCCACGGAAATATTCCAAAACAAGTGGGAGCATATTTGCCAATGTTGTCGACTTTAAACATTTCCATAAATGATTTTGATGGTCGCATTCCCTCTTCGATCGGTGATATGAAAGAACTGTCTTTTTTGGACTTGTCCTACAATAAATTGTCAGGCGAAATACCAGAGCACTTGGCCAAGAGCTGCATCAATTTACAATACCTTGTGTTATCAAACAATAGCTTGGAAGGTCAGATATTCTCTGCTGCAAATTTTAACTTAAAATACTTGATGAGGCTACAGTTGGATGGAAATCAATTCATTGGAAAGATCCCAGAATGCTTGTCCAACTCCTCCAGCTATTTGAGGGGATTATATCTTTGTGATAATCATCTATCTGGTAGGATTCCCAGTTGGTTGGGGAATATGTCAGAGTTGGTAGATCTTACGATGCCCAATAATCATCTAGAAGGTCCAATTCCACCTGAGTTTTGTCAACTGCAAAATCTTGAAGTTTTGAACCTTGCAGAGAATAATATTTCTGGTGATTTACCATCTCGTTTTAGTCCACCAAAAATCCAACAAGTTCACTTATCGAAAAATAAGTTAGAGGGACAGTTGAAAGATGCATTCTTTAATAGTTCTTCCTTGGTGACACTAGATCTTGGCTATAATCACTTCAATGGTGGGATTCCAAACTGGATTGGCCGGCTTTCTAACTTGACCTACCTTATATTGACTCATAATAATCTTGAAGGTGAAGTGCCACAAGTGTGCAATTTAAAACGGTTGCGTTTGATAGATCTTTCTCATAACAATTTCTCTGGAAAAATTCCTCATTGCCTAGATATGACTGCACTCCATGGCGATTTTTCAACTGCTACTGAGCCAATGAGAAATGAAGAAATGGTAGAGTTTACAACGAAAAATACAATCTACTCCTACCCAAAAAGTGTTGCTCCAATGAGAAAGGAAGAAACTGTAGAGTTTACAACGAAAAAGACATCCTACCCTTACCAAGGAAGAATTCTTACTTACATGTCTGGAGTTGATCTTTCATGCAATAAATTAACAGGTGAGATTCCACATCAAATTGGAAACCTTACCAGGATCCACGCATTGAATTTGTCATACAACAATTTAACTGGATCGATCCCATGGACATTTTCAAACCTTGAACAAATTGAGAGCTTGGATCTTTCCCACAACAACTTAAATGGAAAGATCCCTCAAAACATTACTGATCTATTCTGTTTAGCTGTTTTTAGTGTAGCTTACAATAATTTGTCAGGAAAAACTCCCGAGAGGATTGCACAATTTGGTACCTTTGAAGAGAGCAGCTATCAGGGAAATCCTCTTTTATGTGGCCTTCCATTGCCAAAAAGTTGTGGATCACCACCCTTGGCGCCAAAAGCTGCAACCGATAATGATGAAGATATCAATTTCATGGACATGGACATCTTTTACATCAGTTTTACCGTGAGTTACATCGTTGTGGTCTTAACAATTGCTATAGTTCTGTATGTAAATCCTTATTGGCGACGAACATGGTTCGATCTTGTTGAAACTTGGATGACCTCATGTTACTATTTCATTATCGACCATCTCCCTAAAGGATTCCGTCATTGAACTATGCTTTGTAGTGTTCTCTATGTAAGGAAATCGTAAGGTAAATGGCAGTAGCCTTTTTTTTTTAATAAGATGTACTAAATTTTGCAGTACAGCCCAGTAATATAGTGGAGTGCAAATTATCCATAAAAACAAGAGCATGGTCTTATGGTTTTATTATTCAAATCTCATTCTCTCTTATGATCAACATAGCTACTAATCTCTCTTATGTAGTTTACTTGCATAATCTCATTAAACAATATTCCATGTATACTATTTATCCAAACAAGCAATCACAACTTCATAATCAGCCCCACAAAAGATATAAAGCATCAGTTGATAGTAGAGTTTTTGTAGACTTGTTACTTGTTGGGTTTGACAGAAACATGTAAAACTGCTTAATGTTATCAATTCTTCACTCTTTAACTATTCTAAACCAGTTACAAAAAAATTTGAACTGTTGCATTATTGATTCACAGTATATAACCTTTCAATATTTATGACACTAAAAAAATATAAATTACCTCTCAATTGCTTCCAAATCATACAAAATTTCTCCTGAGCCAATTCAATGGCAGGAATATCAGCAAATACTCTTGTTCCTCTGATGTTGATCGTGGCGTGCACGTCAATGCTGGTTCCAGCAGGACAGGCACAAATTCCAGGCCTATTATCACCCGTGCCAGAACTTCAGAAATGCTGGGCAGCTCTAGCAGGCACACCAGGTTGTCTCATGGAGATTTACACTTATTTTATGAGTGGCCAAATTGGAAAAATTGGTCATGTTTGTTGTGCAACTATCGCTCAAGTCAGCGAGGAATGCTGGCCTAAGATGTTCCCAATAAACCCATTGTTCCCTCCATTGCTCAAGACCGCTTGTGTTGCACCTTCAACAAATTCAACTGTGGCGAATGCTGCAATGAGCAAGGTCTCATTTCCAGGAACTGCAAATGTTACTGAAATAATAGAATGTTGGTCAACTCTTAAAGACATAGAAGGCTGTGTTTCAGAGACTTATAAATCAGTACTCAACATTGGCATCATTGCTAGAATTGGCAGGGATTGTTGCAAAGCCGTCACTGAAATCAACGATAAGTGCTTGTATAAGATTTTCCCATTCAATCCGTCCTTCCCTCCGGTGCTCAAGAGCACTTGTTCAGCTGTCTTTAACGCCACACCATCACCAACTTCAGGTTGAAATGAATGGGCTGCAAGATCAAGTCTAACTTGAACTAAAAAAGTTCTTCAAGTGGAGCTGGAATGTCTTACAATGTTATCTTTGTTTTTTTTTTCAAGAAATAAAATGGATAGTTTTAGCTGAGGATGCTATTCTTACTTCACAGAGGTAATTTAGGGGATGTAACTGGAATTGTATTTTGTTTATTGAATCATGTAGGTGAACTCGAGTGTTGCTATTATTCCAATGTCACACCAATTTGGGTGGAGTTCATCGGTGGCTGGATTGGTTCAATCATCTTTCTTTTGGGGTTACGCATTGAGTCAACTGCCTGGGGGATGGCTTGCCAGGGTATTTGGTGGGAGGTTAGTTTTCATTAGCCTTGTAATTTATTTTAAGTGTTGGCCTAAGCTGTTCCCGTTCAATCCATTCTTACCTCCACCATCTAACGTAGTTTGAACAAGCTTCAAGACCAAGTCCTAGCTAGCTTCAACTAAAAACTAATGCAACAACAAATTCTATCATATGCTGGTCACTAAATCTCTCACATCAATACTTCATACAGATCTGAAAATATGATCTACCCTTTGTATTCCATTTCATTCATTCTTTGACTACCTTCAATATTTTAGTATAATTTTGCAATGTATTCATGGTATGATATCCAAAATTTGCACTAAAAATGAAACATTAAAGCTGAATTTGCACTACATCCAAATTTTGCAATGTCATGACTCATGTGGTTTGATTGGATTATGGTTTTATGTGCAGGGCCTGGAATTATTATTATTTGTGTAATTGTGTATGATTAACTTAAATCCATTTACCATGGACTCATTATAAAATTAACAAAATCATTATTTGTATTTCTTGGAATTTGGGCTTGTGGGTACAGCCCAATCAATCACTCCTAGTGGGCTAGACTGATAGAGCAGGATCGGATAGGTAGATTTGAATTTGTAATCCGTGTAGGATTTAGTTCCCGATAATCGTTAGATAATTATATGAAAGAGAATTAGTTTCCTTTTGTTATAATTATAGACCTTTGAATTGAAATTTAAAAATTAAAAACTAACTCAACAACTATACAAATCTTATATAGTAGTTGAATCTTGTAATCTAACTTCTACTCTTCTCTCTCATAAAAAGCATAGAATTATTATTTCTTGTTTGGTATTTAAAACGTGGTATTTTTGTGATTGTACGAGTAACACCAACACACCATCATTGTGATTGCACGCTTGTGGTTTAAAAGATTGCGATGTAATCTAAATATTATTTTTGTTTAACAATGACATTAGCCGCATATTATTAAATTTGTTTACAAGTATTTGTAATTTAAAATGACATTTTAAATACAAAATTATCATTTAATACTCAATGGTCTAGACTCTAGACCGTTGATTAGCAAATCAAATAAAACATTATCATTGATTTGATTGGGATTTTAGCAAAAATGCCTATATTTAAAATTCAAGTTGCATAATTACTCATTTACTCTTTCCATGCATGGAAAAAGTTACAAAAATAATTGTGCATCCAACTATCCAAGCATCTGTTGATAATGATTTTTCAATAACGATAGAGAGAAAATAGCGTGTTTTTTTTTCTTCAATTGTCACATGTGGCATGTGAAAAGTAATTATTTCTCGCCTTGGTCCATGTTGTGTAGATAGAGCTATACTATTTATCGTTAACAAACAAGAAAAGCTATCCTATTTAATCAAGTTTTTACCATTTAATTGAAGATATTATAATTCTACTGTCCATAGCTATTAAGTGGGGACCACTCATAGCTATAGTCCAATTGATTCCGATGATAATAAAGGTTGATTTGAGTCCTTTTAACAACTTTGGCCTGCACCATGGGCGTAGCTCAGCTGGTAGATAGACGAGTTTAGGGTTTGAGTAAATGACTCATAGGTCAGCAGTTCGAATCCTATCAATGACAAAAGCTTTTAAAAAAATATCAGGTCCCGAATTAATAGATATTGTCAAAAAAAAAAAAAACTTTGGCCTATTGGACGGGAATGAAACATGCCATGATTGGTTCTATTATTTTATTATTTTTTATTTATATTATAAAAACTTCTTTAAATACTGAAAAAAAATTTCTTTATAATTTCAGGACGTCTAACCACAGCCATACATTCACAAATGGGTCCACAGCCCTATATTAACAAATACTCACACCCAATATGAATGTGTGGCTATGGTTGAATGTCCTTAACTTATGATTTCAGGACATCCTTACTAGAAAACCATCATATATGTATACACTATAAACATATGGTAGCGCCCACTCAAAAGTCAAATCTAAAATATTGTCCGGTTGAATTGATGCTTTTATCACTAAGCCACATTAGAGCGATAACAAAAAAGTTTATTAGTAATTCATGATTAAAAGCCATTTTCATTTTATCATTGAACCACATTGGAGTGGTAACGAAAAAGTTTATTAGTAATTCATGATTAAAGGTCATTTTCATTTTATCACTGAACCACATTGGAGTGGTAATGAAAAAGTTTATTAGTAATTCATGATTCAGGGCCATTTTCATTTTAACTCGGATATTTATACAGTGGTGATAAAGAAAATCTAAAATACTAAAACAGTAAAAGAATAAAAATAAAATTGTCAAGCAATTGTCTCGGTGGTAAATGCTTTCTAGTAAGTAATTATGTTTATGTATAGGGTACGGATATTGATACTTATAAATATGATAAGCGCACCCATATTTATAAGTACACCCGTATCTAAAATTTAAAATTAAAACATTACTATAAACACTCATCTTAATACCAATAGTACCATGATTTAAATGAATGTTTTGATTTCAATATAATTTATTTGTCCCAAGAACAGAAGATCAGCACAACCAATAGAAATCACATTCTCTACAACTAATGTGCATACAAAGTTTCCTTTTCTTCTCAAGTACCCTCTTCGCGAGTATCAACATATTGGCTTGGATTGGCTTGTGACAATGTATGAGAAAAGATTAAATGGGATTCTAGCTGATAAAATGGGACTCGGAAAGACCATCATGACTATTGCTCTGCTTGCACATCTAGCATGCGAAAAAGGAATATGGCCCTCCCATCTCATTGTAGTTCCAACAAGTGTCATGCTTAACTGGGAAACTGAGTTTCTTAAATGGTGTCCTGCCTTTAAAATACTGACTTACTTTGGTGCAAAAGAGCGCAAATATAAAAGGCAAAGTTGGTTGAAACCGAACTTCTTTCTTGTGTGCATAACGACTTATATACTTGTTATACAGGATTCGAAAGTCTTCAAACGAAAGAAGTGGAAATACTTGATTTTGGATGAATCTCATTTGATTACAAATTGTAAGTCTCAAGATGGCAAACACTTTTAAATTTCAATTATAAATGGCGAATTTTGTTGATTGGTGCCCCCACCCCTACAGAATGATCTGATGGAACTCTAGTCATTAATGTATTTCTTGATGCCGCATGTCTTTCACTCTCATCAGGAATTCAAGGATTGGTTCTATAATCCAATTTTTGGGATGGTAAAGCCTAGAGGGTCAAGAGAGAATGAATAAAGAAGTTGTTGATCGCCTGCATAATGTCCTTCGTCCATTCCTACTTCGCAGATTGAAAAGAGATGTGGAGAAGCAACTACCTATGAAAGTTGAACATGTCATATATTGTAGACTGTCAAAGAGGCAAGGGAACTTATATAAAGACTTTATTGCTAGTCTAAGACACATTTAATTAAACTAATTTGTCTTTATTAGTAAATTACTATTGAGATATTTTTGTAATTAATTTTTTATTAAAATATGGGTGTACTTATCATATTTATGGGTGTCAATATCGGCTCCCTTAGAATTGACAAATTCATCAAAAATACATTTTAGTAATTAACTTTTATTATGAATAAAAAAATCTAAAATACATTTTAGTTTTTGTACTTCATAAGTTAATAGAAAATTTATCTTTTTTATTTCAACACAAAATTTATCTTTAAAAAAAAGTTATATTAATAAACATTTAACAAAAAATTAAATTTCAAAGTAAAGAAACATTTTTCCCTTGTCAAGACATTTTCCAATAACTTTGACTGAGTCCATACATTTTGATATACAGTACATGGGAACTAAAGAAATTGAACTTCTATGCAGGGGCGGACCTAAGAAATACAGGCTGGGCTAAATTATATATACAAATATATATATATATATTTTCTCAGTACACACTAAAAGTATATAGTCAATTCATTAGCTATCACTTGTTGAATTTATATATTTTTTGTTTAATCAATATGTTCTAATATTTACTTGGTGGCTCAGAAACCCTCACATTGAATTATTTAGTCAATACATTTGAATGGTTAATCAATTACTCACAGACCCTCACATTGATTTGTTTGTCAATATATATCTTGTTTTTAAATAGATTCTATATATTATGAAAATTTACTATTAATAATGGTTTGAATTGTTTAAATTAATAAATATAACAAAATGAAATGAATCTAAATTGTGCAATCAAAAAATTAAAATAAAATCAAGGAAATATTATATGTTAAACAAGCATAAAATAATACTTTTGTCAATTGTGATTGATTGTTTGTAATTTTTATTATTGTCTTTTGATTTTAAGTTAGAATAACTAAATGAAATAACTTATACTAATGGTAAAGGACGTTAGTGTAATTATAAACAACATTTATATATAAATACAATTAGATATAATATCAGGGGTGTTTATATAATTCATCATAATATATATTTATATTTACGATACCTATTCAGCTGTTTATTTAAATAAGTAACAATTGCAACACCTACTCGATAAAGTTCTCTCTTTTAATAATTCTTCGTATTATATTATTCATTGTCATGTCTTTCTCTTTTTGTTTTTGTTTGAATCATTTTTGAATTCTATTACAGTGTTTGTAGCATTATGGGTGTGAATTCAAGCATGTTTGTTTTTAGTTTACTTTTACTGATAGATTGAATTCAAGCATTCTTATTATTTCAAGTTATGTATAGATTGATTTTGAACTTCAGAGTGGGTTTGGAGCAATCAAGAGCTGCTGTGCATCATGGAGCAATGAAGAATTTCCAGTTTTTTGTAAATACTTATTTATGGATTGTTTATGGATTACGTTTTTCAAAATTTCAAACCATAGCAGATTTTAGTGAGTTTTGTGATGAAGTCAAATTTTGCCGAATAGGCCTAAAATATAAAATAACATAATATAAATTAAGCCCAATATAATGGCCCAAACCGAAAAAACCGAACTGAACTGGTCCAATTCAATCGGTTCACAATTGTTAAGTTTATCGGATCGGTTCACTTTTTAAAAAACTGAACATTATCGGTTTTTTATTGGTTCATTTGAAAAGTGAACCGATCTATTAAACGTCCACTCCTATATATACTACAAACATATGGTAGCGGCCACTCAAAAGTTGAATCTAAAATATTGTCCGCTTGAATTAGTGCTTTTATCACTGAGCCATAGTGGAGCGGTAACGAAAAAGTTTATTAGTAATTCATGATTAAAGGCCATTTTCATTTTATAACTGAACCACATTGGAGTGGTAACAAAAAAGTTTATTAGTAATTCATAATTAAGGGCCATTTTCATTTTAACTCGGATATTTATACAGTAGTGATAAAGAAAATCTCAAATACTAAAATAGTAAACGAATAAAAATAAAATTGTCAAGTAATTGTCTCGGTGGTAAATGCTTGCCAGTAAGTAATTAAGTTTATATATACAATAATGCTAAACATTCTACCTAAAATCTCACCATTTTCATCCCACTACATGTGGCGTGTGAGATGTCAAATTGTGAGTGGATACAAATTAATGATGATTTATCTCACCTACCCTATGTATCTATTCACCATTTGACACCTCATATACCACATGTAGTGGGATGAAAAATGTGGGATTTTAGATGGGATTTTAGTTGAGAATTGACAAATTCATCAAAAATACCTCTTAGTAATTAACATTTACTATGAATAAAAAATATCTAAAATGCATTTTGGTTTTTGTACTTTATAAGTTAATAAAAAATTTATCTTTTTATTTCAATAAAAGAATTTATCTTTAAAAAAAAAAAGAAGAAGTTATATTAATAAATATTTAACAAAAAATTAAATTTCAAAGTAAAGAAACATTTCTCACTTGTAAAGGCATTTTCTTCCGATAAAACTTTGACCGAGTCCATACATTTTGATATACAGTATATGGGAACTAAAGAAATTGAACACCCATGTGCAAACCCATCACCATGAGTCCATGACACCATCTAATAAAAAGTAAAAACCAATCCATTTTGTTCATATTATTTTTTATATCAATTGAAACTTGCGGTACAAGTATCCATTAAAATTGAACCCATTTCACCATTAATTGTTTTCATGACATTCATGAATCATTGAATCCTAAAAATACACAGAAAAAATGGACGACTTTGACTTGGTGGTAGCAGCATTCATCACTGCTTTCTTAGTTGGCATTCATCACTTTTAACACCACTGCTTTCATGGCATCCATTTTCATCATACTGGTGGTGATAACCGGCTTACCATTCGGACATTGAATTTTTACATTGATTAATTTAAGGGTGATCATGTGGATTGCATTATCCGCAATCAAACTCAGTTATGTGACCTCTATGGCCTTTCTGATTTCGATTACGCCGGAGGTATTGCAGTGATGGTATAGACTGGGTTAATGGGAATATTAATTAAAAATAGCTGAAGAAGATGGTTCTTACTTAGCCGATGTAATTTAGGAGCTTTTAAGAAAAAGTTCACTTGAAGTATAATAATATTCTCATTGTTCGCTCTAAATTTTGACTTTTCTTTTCTTTTCTTTTCTTTTTACACTCTGATTTCAATCATCTAGAAAAGGAGTTTTGATGAAATCAAGTAAAAATAGCATTCAAGAAATATGAAAGTAACATTTCAAGGTTACAAATATTGAGGATAATGATAATCCAAGTTAAAAACGCACCTGTGTGCTTATCTAACTATGAGTTAGAGTTTGTGTAACTGTTAAACTTTCAGTTGTATATTTTGTATTAGGAGTGATGCCCGACTATAGCTGTTTGTATTATACTAGGACACTTGGTTGCTTAGTCCTACTGCTCACCTGATTCACACGACCTGTGTTTATATATATTTGTAAATCCTTTTATCAATAAAGTAAGAAGAATTTATTCTCTATATGGTATCAGAGCAACATTAACTCAAACAAGTCCTCGATCCATCATGACAAACTCAACTCCTTCTTCTCCCTCACAAACAGTGACTGTAATCTCCTCTTCTTCCTCTTCCCATGAAATCGGCCAATCAAACATTATTGTCTCCATCAATGTGGCTGCTCAAGCCCCTTTAAAACTCACAACAACAAATTATCGTTCATGGAAACTACAATTTCACACTCTCCTCGTTGGATTTGATCTTATGGGATTTGTTGACGGCAAAAAGCCATGCCTGTCGGCAATCATCACAACAAACGACATTGAAGGACCTAATCCCGCTCACAATATCTGGACCCGACAAGACCAACTACTTCTGAATGCAATCTTAGGTTCAATATCTCCATTAATTATTCCATTCATTGCTTCCGCTCAAACCGCCCGTGATGCGTGGATTGCACTTGCCAATACCTATGCAAAACCTTCCAGAGGCCATATTATGCATCTTAAGGGTGTTCTCACTAATGTCACCAAAGGAACTCAAACCATAACCGAATACATGCAGCACGTTAAAAGCATTGCAGACGAGCTAGCCATGCTTGACGCACCTGAGAACTCTGAAGACTTAACAGTGAAAATTTTGAATGGTCTAGGCGACGAATTCAAAGACATCTCCTCAGCTGTCCGTGCGCATGATTCATCAATTTCTTTTGAGGAACTCTATGAAAAACTCATCAACTTCGAAGCAGTACTGAAACAAGAGGCTACGAAGAACCAGTGGCTGACCCTCACCGCTAGCTATGCAGCCAAGCCATTGCCTGGCAGCAACTCCGGCAACTTCAGCAGGACGCAAAACCCAAACGGCCATCATGGCCAAACCAGCAGCCCCAAACTGCAACACTTCAACGGCAACAACAGTTTCGGCAGCCCCCACAACCGAACCACCAACTCTGCATCAAGCAACAACAGGTTCTCTCAAAACAAACCGCGACAATACCGTGGTTTTTGTCAATTATGTGGTGAACAAGGTTACATAGCAAAACAATGCTCACAGATCACACTGAGTCTAGCTCTATCTCGGGCTCCACCAAATCAACTTAGCAAGCAATGGCAGCCCCATGCAAATTATGCCGCTCCAAATCATGCCCGTCCCCTGAATGGTTACTTGACTCAGGTGCCTCACATCATGTCACCGCTGACCTTAACAATTTGTCACTACATTCTCCATATGGTGGTTCAGATGATGTCATGATTGGTGATGGTTCAAGTTTAAATATCACACACACTGGTTCAATTAAACTACCCTCTAAAACTTCATCTTTCTTACTATCTAATGTTCTATGTGTTCCTAATATGAAACAAAACCTAATTTCTGTATCACAGTTTTGCACCACTAATCATGTTTCAATTGAATTCTCACCGTTTTTGTTTACTGTGAAGGATCTCCATACGGGGGCACGACTCCTACAAGGATGGACTAAGAACGGTGTCTACGAATGGCCGTCCCATGCTCAGCAAAATTCCTCGCCCATCATTGCTCTCTCTAGTGTCAAAGCCACCTTCCCTGATTGGCATCACTGCTTAGGTCATCCTTCTGCCAAAATAATAAGTCAGTTAATGTCTTCCCAAGCATTGTCTATTTTGTCGTCAAATAAGTCTGGTGTCTCATGTGATGCATGCAAATGTAATAAAACTCATAAACTACCTTTTTCGGTTTCAACTATTTCCAGTTCAAAACCGTTTGAGGTAATTTATTCAGATGTTTGGAGCTCTCCAGTTATTTCCAAAGATGGCTATAAATATTATGTTATTTTTGTTGATCATTTTACGAAATATATATGGCATTATCCTTTGAAAAATAAATCTGATGTTCATGATGTGTTCAAACGTTTTAAATTGTTGGTGGAAAAAAATTTTGGTCACTCTATCATCTCTTTTTATAGCGATAATGGTGGTGAATTCATTGCTTTAAAACAAACACTTGCTAGTCATGGCATATCACACTTCACCACACCACTACACACACCTGAACACAATGGTGTCTCTGAACGATGTCATCGTCACATTGTAGAAACAGGTCTGTCACTTCTCACTCACGCACCGATGCCACTCACTTTTTGGTCATATGCTTTCACCACAGTGATATACTTGATAAATAGGATGCCTACACCGTTGCTCAACATGTCGACACCTTTTGCAAAAATATTTTCTATGCGTCCTTCATATGAAAAATTACATGTGTTTGGATGTCTGTGTTATCCATGGACTCGACCGTACAACTCTCACAAATTAGAGCCTCGGTCTAGAGCTTGTCTCTTTATTGGGTACTCTCTGTCTCAAAGTGCGTATCACTGTCTAGACTTAGAAAATGATCGCATCTTTGTCTCTCGTAATGTGAAGTTCGTTGAGTCCGTATTTCCTTACACGAGTCTCCCATGTCATGCCCCTCGCTCTGACACTGATACACACACGTCCTGGTTACCACAAATCACATCACCAATCTCGGTTCCCACCACACATGCACACACGTCACCAAATTTTTTCTTGCATGGGATCCACCGTTCGGCGCCACTGTCCAGCTCCGGAGCAAGAGCCGCTGCACCCACTCCTTCTCGGCTCACACCAACCCGACAAGCAGTTGCACCGGTTCTGTTCGCCATCCACACCAGACTAGACCAGCCTTATCTTAAATCAATTCCTTCTCTCACTGAACACACCAACCCAGCCGAGAATCACATCAACTCACCTGCAGCTCAAAACAGCCCACCCGTAGCTCAACCCAGTCCATCCACCATAGCCTTACACCAGCTCTAAAGTGCACCGGCTAACCCAATGCCTGATCCATTCACTGAAACCAGCCATCCCATGATCACTAGATCAAAAAACAATATCCACAAAACCCTCAAAAAAATGTCCATTACCAGTGTACTAACGTCATCTTTGCAGATTGAACCAACATGCGTATCTCAGGCTTTGAAGGTTCTTGAATGGCGTAAGGCTATGTCAGAAGAATTTGATGCACTAAATTTGAATGGAACCTAGGAACTGGTTGCCTCACATCCATCTCAAAATGTGGTCGGTTGTAAGTGGGTATTTCGTATTAAACGGTCTCCGGATGACTCTATCTCCAGATACAAAGCTCGTTTGGTTGCCAAAGGCTTTCAACAGCGACCAGGCCTCGATTACACTGAAACATTTAGTCCGGTAGTCAAGACCACCAGAATTAGAGTCATATTGAGTATCGCGGTCTCTCGTGGATGGTCTCTTCGTCAACTTGACGTTAACAATGCCTTTCTTCAAGGGCACTTATCTGAGGATGTTTTTATGGCATAACCACCGGGCTTCAGTGATCCAACCTATCCCTCGCATGCGTGCCGCCTCAAAAAGGCTATCTACGGCCTCAAGCAAGCCCCTCGAGTATGGTATAATGAACTTCGGCAATATCTTCTGCATTTCGGGTTTGTCAACTCCTTATCTGACTTATCTCTCTTCATATTTAATGCTAATGGGTGTGTCATGTTTTTACTAGTATACGTTGACGATATTATCATCACTGGAAGCGATGGGATACTAGTAGAAAAATTTATTGCCGCACTTGCTCAACGATTCTTCATCAAAGAACCAGGTCGCCTGTCTTACTTCCTTGGAGTTGAGGTCATTGACTCCCCAAACGATCTATTTCTATCTCAGCAAAAATATGTGACCGATCTCTTAGTTCGCACCAAAATGTTCGATGCCAAACCGGTTCAAACTCCACTCCCGACGGACCACTCCCTTAAGCTCTTGGACGGTTCCTCCCTTACTGATGTCACCAAATTTCGTCAAGCATTGGAGCGTTACAGTATCTCTCGTTCACCAGACCAGATATTGCATTCGCTGTAAACAAGCTCGCTCAATTCATGCATCGTCCAACAACTGAACACTGGTCACTTGCCAAACGTCTTCTCAGGTATCTCCGAGGAACTCTTGGCCATGGTCTACTCCTACACCGTGACTCACCAATCTCACTACATGCTTTCTCCGACGTGGATTGGGCTATTAACCATGATGATTGCACCTCAACAGGTGCTTATGTCATCTTTTTGGGCTCAAATGCTATCTCTTGGTGCTCTCGCAAGCAGCGTTCGGTTGCTCGTTCATCCACTGAAGCCGAATACAGAGCTGTTGCTCTTGCAGAATCTGAAGTTCTCTGGCTCTCATCTCTCCTACGCGAGTTGCTATGTCAGTCCAAGTCACCGCCAACTATCTATTGTGACAACGTTGGTGCCACTTATCTTTGCTCGAATCCTGTATTTCACTCACGAATGAAGCATATAGCCATTGACTTTCATTTTGTACGCGAAAGGGTCCAACGAGGCCAACTTCGGGTGTCCCATGTGTCCTCTTCGGATCAGCTAGTTGACTCTCTTACCAAACCATTGTCTAGGACTCGATTCTCTCTGCTTCGGTCCAAGATTGGTGTGTCTGAAATGCCCACCATCTTGCGGGGGCGTATTGAGGATAATGATAATCCAAGTTAAAAACACACTTGTGTGCTTATCTAACTATGAGTTAGAGTTTGTGTAACTATTAAACTTTCAGTTGTATATTTTGTATTAGGAGTGATGCCCGACTATAGCTGTTTGTATTATACTAGGACACTTGGTTGCTTAGTCCTACTGCTCACTTGATTCACACGACCTGTGTGTATATATATTTGTAAATCCTTTTATCAATAAAGTAAGAAGAATTTATTCTCTATAACAAACACCCCAAAGCCAAAACAGTGAAGGGTAACCCTTTGAGAAAACCAAAGAAAGAGAGAGTTTGATCAATATAACAATGGACTCAAATGAGCAACAATGGTTATCAGCAGAGTTTTTGTAGACTTGTTACTTGTTACTTGTTGGAATATTTAATCTATTGATTGCAGATTAATTTGTTTTATGAAATATTTGTGTGATTTAGATATCTTTCAAATTTTATGGTTTAGTATTTAGTACTGTTAGAGATATTTCCAATATCTCTCGATAATTTCTTATTGCATATTCCACACAAATGAAAAAAATAAATAAATAGTTTTATGTATCAGAGAAATTTGTTTGTACTCTGCCAAGCAGAATTATTCTTCCAAATATTTGTTTGCTTTATTTGTTCTGATCTGCAAGTACATGACCTGATAAATTTATGCATTTCCATCCAGTCTTTGAGAGGTCCAAGAGGTGGCATGATCTTCTTCAAGCCGATTGATTGAATTAGGTTACAAGCTGGTTTCTGGTGGCAGCGATAATCATCTGGTTTTTGTATATCTGAGGCCATTGGTTAGTTTTTCAATTACTGATTAGATTTTGAATTTTCACACTCTGCTTCTGGTTTCTTATTACCTTTTCAATTGCTACCAATCAATATTCCTAGAGAATTAGATGTTCTATCATATGAATGATACAAAATTTTGTCAGTAAGGAGTTAAGAGACCAAATTACTTTTTAAATGAAACTGTAATTTATATTTCCCTTCTTTGACATGAAAAAACATATGCTCTGACTACAGGGCCTTGATGTGGCTCGAGTGGAGAAAATTCTTGACATGGCCTCTATCACCCTCAACAAGAATTCAGTGCCAGGTGAGTCTTGCTTTGTTTGAACTTCGATCTTATTGTACTCTCCCGGCGCCCACTTAGCTTTGCAGTTAAGAATTTGAAGACAAAATTGAGTCCATTTCCAATTGAAGAAGAAAGAGTCAAGTGTGGAGAAGAGAAGTCATAGGCTCCAAAATCCACCTCTAAAGCATTTTCATCCTTGGCTCTGTCATAAAATCACTTTCTGTAAAAGCACGTACTTAAAACATTTATTGATTTTTTTTATTATTTAAAGGGGCTTTTGTGACAATCAAAAAAATGAAATGAAGATGATAGCTAGATAGAGGACATGTATACCAGTTTTCATCAAAGTCCATTTCTTTGAATTTCAAGTAGTCAGTGGTAGTGATTGGGTCAACAGTGAGATCATCAGAGTTCACCTTCACAAATTCCCATGATCCAGGATTTGGTCTAACATAAAAGGCTACATGTGGAGGAATAACCAGCTTCCTGCCAAAAAGAAAAAAAAAAATACTAATAAATAATAAATAATAAATAATAAATAATTTCAAATCAATTATAGCCTACTTGAGAATATTGTAAACAACAGGGAAAAAAAATCAAAAGAAAGAAAACGAAACATATAAAATATATTTATATACCTGAGTGGAACACAAAATGTAGCCAAGTAAACCCTCCAAAACTTGGTTTCTTTCAGTCACATCATCAATGGCCTCAGCTGTTTCATCCATCAACTGATGAAGCTTCAATGTCCTCCTCCCTTTCTCAATATACTTGGCAAAACACCTCTTCATATGATACCTACTCTTCTTCAAGGCCTCCGGCATCGTATCGGCTATCGATTCTGTTCTTTTCAAACCCGGATTATTCGAGGCCATTTTCGAGCACGTTGATGATCACTTATAGGTTGATGATTGGGGAGAAGGAAATAAACTGATTTGGGTTTGTTGATGATCAGTTTGTGATCAATTTATAGAGATGGGAATATTTTTGATGCATGGACATGCATGTATGTGTTATTTGGACAATTTGTTTGCTTGTGTTATGCGTCAAATGAGGAAACTTTTGTGGGTGAAAAATGGGCCCAGATAGGAGAGTCCAAGAGGAAGGAGAAAGAACATTCATTAAATTGATCATTCATGATGATAAATTGGATAGAAAGCAAAGAATTTGTTAGATTCTTTAATATATATACATATGATCAAGTACAGAGATCAAAAACATAAAAAAAGCCGAAGTGGGACTAAATTTTCAGCACCTTTTGGTGTTTATTTTGTGGGACTAACGCTAACTTAAATGATGTGTTATACTTAATGGGTTCTTATCAATTGGTATCAGAACCTATACCACACCAAACCGTGGATTCGTTGCGGGCGGGGTGACTTGAGGAGGGTTGCTACCTAAGAAGCAACATGATCCGCGAAACCACCCAACGGGGGAATAATGGGCAGCCGTGGACGAGGTTGTCAAATTGAGTCCGATATCAACTAAGTATGAGATTAGTTAATTTATATCTCATATTGGCTAAGTATGAGATTGGTTGTGGGTATATAATCCATTGGACACCCTCTCCTAAATCAATTTTTAAAGATGAGTTATACCTAATGTGTTTGTATTGAACGATTTGTGAAAATTAATGGTTTGATGTATATAATATATATATTAGAGTTTAGGCATCTTCAATAATTTTGTTTTACTTAAATCATGTAAATCAAAACCTTCAAAGCCAACGAGAGTGGAACTTGAGCCCAGGCACCCATCCGTCTGTCCTCCCCAACTGCGTGACACACCTATAGCCAATTTGCTGGCCACACAAAGATGCAAGCGGGTAAATCAGAAGTCGTCTTCGCTTGGGTAGGATTCGAACCGTTGACCTAGGAGTTACCCGTGCCCCCAGCTTGTCCTTCCACCAGTTGAGCTAGCGTCATGATGGCTGACCACAATGTAATTGCCAAGAGCAGAACCAAGGATTTGGGATTTTCATCCCAAGCCTTGGACCACCAAGGCAACCACTTCGTGGTTAGTTTAAATATTGTCATATAGATATGATGTGTGATATCAAATAGACAAATACAAATGTAGACATATATCGAAGGCATTTTGGGTTAGGGTAGTGTTTGGACTAGAACAGTGAAGATTAATCTATCTATTTTTAGTTGAATTTTTTTTACTAGATATATCTTCACCGTCCATCTATGAGATCGATAGTGACTATTTTAAACATGATTTATTTTTTATTTAAAATATATTTCAATTTTTTAAAATATGTTTGAAATGACAAAAGTGCCCTTAGTTTTAATAGTCAAATCTGGTCAATGGTTAAGTTTGACCAAATTTGATTAATAATAGGCCGGGGAGGTGAGTGCCAATCAACGACCAAGTTATTTTCGTGCGTAAAAGAGTAAAACTTATGGAGTGTGGTGTAATTTGCTCTTATTGTTTTGTTTAAAGGGTTCGAAAAGTCTAGAAAGCCCTGCTCTGTTAGTAGCTAACTGGAATGACTCTGAATCAAATTCACTTTGCCGTCTCATAGTCTCATCGTCTCTACTCTCTCGCCGCCGTGGAGACATCACTCCTCTCACTGCTGGTCAGTCCCCACCTCCCATCTCAAGCTATTTTTTGTTGCCCTTGTTTATCTTACAATTTCATATTCTCAGATGAAATTGATTATTGTATTCTTTGCTTTGTACAAATAATCAAACATAGATCTCATAAAGATACGAAAAGACAAAGGAATGCCTTAACAGTTAAGTAAATCACAAAATCCCACTCACTAGGATCTGGGGAAACCACACCCTCTCTCTTAGTTCTCCTCAATTGGGACGATAGATCCTGCATAAATATTCATTGAAATTGTGTAATTCGCTGATGTTTTAATTTGCTGTTTACTTTAATAATTTTTAACAGTAAATTGATGACTAGTGCTAAGGATAGGGCTGTGTGAACTGTACTAAACTTGTTTACATACTAGTTTAGGAATCAAGTTGTGTGGAAAGAGCCACTGAAAACCCAGGTCTGTATCGATTTGGATGGACAGACCCTAAGTGCCATTTGCTTCTTATTTTGTTTATTGGTTGTTGTATAGTAGAAGATCATCTTGCAAAACATGATATGCTTTCGTTGAAATTTTAATTTGCATGTGTTACTATGTATATAGATATGTTTATTGATAAATTTACGGATATGTTTATCACATTCATATCATCCGACTAATCTTATAAGTTCTTTATTGTTATTGTTATGAAGGGTGTAAAATTAGTGGTTCTCAGAACTACTTTACAAGCAATAAACAAGTCAAGTGCTTTGGATTACATAAATCAGATGTTCCCAACAGGTTACACTCCTCTCTCTCTATAACTTTTTCCACTAAATAGTTTATCTTCTTACTAAGTTAATTTGCGTCGTTGTACTTCACGATTTCCGTTTTAGATACCACATATTGTCTATTTAATGTTTATTATATTGATACCGTGAGTCGTGAGATGTGGTTAATATTCAGACGCATCTTTATCTAGTGTGGAGCCATTTATGCAAAAAATAAGTAGTGAGATTCGTCATGTGGATGCTGGAATATTAGCTGATGTTCGTCAACAGGTCAATATTTTATTAATTGTCTTTTATTGGTATACTTAATCAAATTAATCTGAACTAATTGTATTGGCTTCTATTATCCTTTTTGACGGTATTGCACATTATAAACTATATGGATGTGATCTTCTTCTCTTGTTTGGGCGTGGCTCGATGCTGGGGAACTATTCTTTCTCTCCCTCTCCCTCTTATGCTATTACCTTTTGGGATGAATGAGTATGAGGATGTCCCAGTTCTTCTCGACTGTCATGTTATATGTAGGGATCATCTTTCTGTCATCCGGACGCAGAATTGAATCCAAGGATCACTGGAAAAAAAAAAGACGTGTGTGGGGATCTTATCAAAGCTGTCTGGATTTGAAGGAGATATTACTAAAAAAATAAAGAAATAGATTTTGGGAAAGCTTAAACCGTATCAAAAAGTGGCCTGCAAGTGTGGAAGTGGAAACCGAAGCATGCAATATTAGTTCCTTTAGGAATATCTACTTTGAATATCAACTTTAATAGAGTGTAATTTAGACTGAATTCTGATGAGAAGTACTTGAACTATAAAGTAAAGAATGGTAAAATGGACCCTTTTCATTAAAGTTCTTACATATGTTTCCCCATCTTATTGCAGAGTTAGGAATGTTGTGCACATTCCAGTTAAGCATAGATTTCTTTCTGGATTTAGTTAGGTGTTGTTTACTTTTGGGGTTTGATTTTTTTCATATAAAGTTTTTTGGGAGGATACTGTAAGAGTTGGATAGGTTTTTACTGCAGCTTTTTGCTGTTTTGTATAGTTTTGGGGGTTCATACGGTAGAAATGTTTGGTCCCCTCAGTGGACTGTTGATTCACTTTAATAATCTCTCTTTCTTGTTTTCCTAATAAAATTTTTCACTTTCCTATAAAAAAAATAGAAGTATTATCGACACCATCTGGCATTGACTTGCATTTGGAAAAAAATGATTTTGATTATTTTTAGTCTTTGACGGCTTTATGACCATGACTTCAAACCAAAGGAAGATCTTGCTGCTGCTACATGTGCTGTTGAGGTCAATTCATTATGTATAAAGTTTATCAACCGCTTTACATATTGCTGTACAAGTTGATTCTTAACAAAGAAATAAGATATAGCCATACAAGGTAATTACGTGAAAGAAAGTTTGTCCATATAGGAGTCTCTTTTTGTTGGTTTGAGCTGTTGAAAACAAAAGAAAAAGCCTCTAATGTATTTGAGATTTTTTTTCATCTGAGCTTTTTGGTGGCAATACAGGAACTCATGTATAAGATCTGAGAAATAAAAACCAAAGCTGAACAAAGTGAAACAATGATTCAAGAAATATGTCGTGATATTAAGAAGTTGGACTTTGCAAAGAAGCATATAACAACTACAATTACATCTCTTCCTTGTCTTTCGATGCTAGGTTAGTCTATTTTATTGCTTCTTTTTCTTATAGTGAATTGTTTATGTGTTCTTATTGTTAATTAACATTTAGATCATTTAGTTATTGCTAGTTATGGATTATAAGATATCCAAAAATAGGCATTTGCATCTTAAAGAGTGAAATTCTTTCTTTTTCTGATAGAAGAGTGTTATGGCATTGTAAATAGTAAACAATTGCTTATAAGTTGTGCTGTTGAGGATCACACATCATGTAGAAGAATGACATGTATTCATGGCTTTGTTAGTGATAAAACATGTGACAATTAATGTGTTGACAGTCAAGTTCTCTTTTTGATGCTGGTTTGAGTGCTAAATTGCATGTCTTTTGTATAAAATTTGTTACCACACTTTTCCATGATGTGGCAGTATCTGCTGTGGAGCAGCTTCAGGTAATGGCTTCAAAACGGCAATATAAGGAGGCAGCTGCACAGCTTGTGGTATTTTACTTGTCTATCCTTAAATCCGTACTCTAAAAATGATATTGGTTATGCCATGGCTTTTAACCTTGTAGTACCTGTACATATTTTTTTGTTTCCTCTCTTTGCTCCTCATAATCTCTTTGAACACTCTTTTTGCTGATGTTCTAGGACAGTGCATCCTGTTTACAATGCTAGTTCATATGCATTTTAGGCTGTAAACCAATTATGTAATCATTTTGAAGCCTATAGGGATATTCCAAAGATGACAGAGCTTAGGGAGAAGCTTAAGAATATAAACAAATACTCAAGTCACATGTGTTCTTGACTTCTCAAGGTATGTTATCTTTTAGTCTTTGACGCTCTTCTGTCCCATAGCAACCAGTATGTAGGTGCTCCATTATAATTTATATTGCTAATGCTGGCATTGGCCTTCTGCTTTCCATGCATTTATTAAGTTATTTGTTATTTGATTGTCATTATGCTGTATTGTTTCGTATCTACTTTGCATCCCTAAAAGTCATATCTACAGAATTTTTGTAATACTTGAAGAAATTGAATTAGATTAGGGGTATTTCATATTTCAAGTAAAGGCATTTGAGATAGAGCATTAATTCTTTAGACTCTTGCTTATTACAAAAGGATACTTGTTTAGGCCTTTAAGTCTTTCAGATTTAAGCTTCTACATGTGGTCATCACTTGTATTGTGTAGGATTTTTTGTTGGTTTTCATGGGGGGTATACCGCTAATCACACTTTTGTATTTTTGGGGCTTTTATAGAGTTTTTGTGTGGATCCCTAATTCAACCTTAATTACTTTTTTATTTTGATGTTAATATATAGTTGTTTTTGATAAAAATAAATAAAGAAGGGGAAACTTCAATCTAGTCCCTAACTCTGATGGAAAGATAGTTTTTTACTTATCTTTCTATTCTGGGATCATGAGGTTCTTAAATTGTTAAAAATAACTCAATAAAATTGGTCCTTTTACCAATTTTTTTATCTGTCAACCGTTACGGAATTAGCTGAAAGACGATTTCCCCCCTGAACTTAGTTGAACCAATAAAATTACGATCTCTGCCCTTTTGACCTTTTCTACAGCGATTTTGATGGCTAAGGTTATGTCATGGGAATTAAAAACCAATGACATGATGCGAAGGAGAAGACCTAGGATTTGTTTGCAACCTTAGTGCTGTATCATGTGTAAAAGAAATTTTGAGAGCATAGATCATCCTTTTCTCCACTGTCCCATTGCTTCCAGCCTTTGCAATAAGTTTTTGGAAGATGCCCATCTAAAGGGGCCTTTGCCTCTCAATTGTAGGATGTTCTAGTTGAATTTTTTGGTCCTTTTGTGGTGGGTGGGTGGGTGTGTGTGTGTGTGTGGGTGGGAGTGGGGGCAGAGGGGCGGGGATGTAATGCTAAAATTCTTGGTGGTGTGGCATGATGGCTCTTTTTTGGGTTGTTTGGATGGAAAGGAATAGAAGCAGTTTTGAGAATAGAACAGAGGAAAATATTTGCTTTTTGTGGGATAGGATTCACTTTTGGGCCTCGCTTTTGGCTTTTGTTTCTACCGTTTTTAAAGAAGTTCTGTTCTTCTTTATCAAACTTAATTGGGAAACTGCTATAGCTTGATAGGTCTGTTTTTTGCTCTTGCGTAGAGCTTTTATCTTTTCTTTTGTATAGGCGTATTTTTTGTCATTCAGTAGCTGTTTCTAGTCAAGGACAGCTTGCTTTCTACACTTGTAAATCTGTTTGTTCAATACAACTGTTTTTGTTCAAAAGAAAATAAAAAAAATTCTTAAATCCTTTTTGTTCTATATTGAACCTTGCAAAGTTTACTTTTTATTTTTTGGTTATTTCAATGGATTCGTTATGCAATATCTGGCTGGGACTATGATCTATTCGTCATGAAGTTATGAGTGTTCTCAACATGTGTACAGTGAGTGTTGCGTTTGTAAATATGATAATATGGTCAAAGAATTCTATGTCAGGGAGAGTTCATATCTCCATTATATATAAGTTTACAGTATTTGAAATTATATTTAAAATTATTGGTTTTGGGGTTACCTAGCAGTTGGTAAAAGTTCTCTGGGGATACATGCAAGAAAGAAATAAAAGATTTTGAAGACTCCAAGGATGAGGTGACTCTGGGATAAAGTTAGACCCTATGCCTCTCATTGAGTGTCCATCACTAAGGAATTCTAGGATACACTAATTTGTAAGGATTCTGTTTGTACTAATCTTTAAGGATTATGATATGTATGGCATAATTAATTTGTTCTTGTGCAATGGATCTTGTGCAAGGGAGGACTTTGGTTCATCATATGATGTGTCTCACTAACATTATAATCTTTGGGACTTGTTTCGAGCTTTAGGCTAATAAAGATAGAGGTAGCTCCTAAGAATTTTTTGTACTCACTGATTTTGCAGTTTAACTTCCATGGAATCATTTTATCTTGCTTCGAACCCCATTTGATAGTTTATTTGTGCATATTTTTTTCTTAAATAATGTTTTTTTTTTTTTTGTTTCTAATTATTTTGTGGTAGGAGGAAACATGGGACATCGAAGAGGGAAGTCAGAATAATGTTCTAAACAGTAGCATGCAAGTATGTACTATAACTTACTGTTTTCTCTCTTTGAAAATGTGTGATGTATAGTGTGAGCTTTGAATTAGCATTTGGAATTTCGCTTTGATGGGTTTCTTTTGAAATTAAGTAGTTCAGTGAATAATTAGTGTAACTTTTTTTTAATGGTCAATAATATGATGTTAAAATGGTAGTAGAAAAGCTCTGCCAGGTATATATATAACTGTGTCCTGGTTAGTAGACCTTTTTAATTTGGTCTAATGCAGTGAACTTATCTTTAGTTTACATATATATTAGAGAAATAGATAGGATACATTAAATTTTGGTTGTAGGTAGACAATTTCAAAATTATATCTGTTTCCTTTTAGCTCTTAAGGATATAAACATATAGTATGCTAAGCTATTAGTTGTCACTTTTTCCATGGTTTTCTATATTGCAAATGTAGCTGTCTGATTGCATTTCTTTTGCCAATTGGCTGTCTATTTTGTTTAATTTTTAATATTTGAATTCATGACCCTATGCTTGACCTTAACGTTTACTACTTGAGAAAATTAAGGACCACACGTGCAGTACAAATTGAATCTGAATAAAGCAAGAATTTCCAATATCCTTCATTGAAATGCTTAACTAGATTCTTGTGTTTAGTAACACCTGGTAATTAGTTTTATTATGGGCCTCACTCTCCTATAAAATAAAATAATATAAACATTATGGGCCTCGGTCACTAAAGAACTTCTGGATGCTTTATTCTTAATACAGCTTAGTTGGGTGGGGACTGTGAGATAGTAATATAGTATTATCTATATTTTTCTTTTTTTGAGTTTCTTAGTTGGTTTTCAATTTCCTTTCTGCTCTATCATGTGTCTCTCCTCCTCCTCCTCCGCCTCCTCCGTCTTTTGACTGTGATTCTTGAGTGCACTCCAAGTCCCCTTATTAAAACAGAAGATTTTGATTCATGGATGTTTATGATATTAGTTCATAAAGAGACTGATGTTTGTGATTCTTTTTGTCCAATTTTATATAAGTTCAACTGGAATTTTAAGCAAAATTTAACAGGGGAAATGTTTAAAAAAAAATTGGAGAGAAACCTGAAGCTTGTTTTGGTCCCACTTGAGTAATCTAATAGTCACTAAAGTTGACTTAATTAACAGGACTGAAAACAGAATCACTATGAATGCATACATACCTGAGGCTTCAACCTGTGGAGTCACAGAAGCTGCCTTGGCGGCGCTAAGCTTGAAAAGGAACAGCAGCAAATTGTACCAAATCAAGCTCTTATATTGCGCATGTAGAATGAAGTCATATTTTGTACATGGGATACTTACTGTTGCTGGTAAAGAAGATCAGTTGACTGAGGCCTCTCTCCCTGTTTTCTTTTTTTTGCTTATTGCATAGACTTTATGAATGAGCTTGGATTCAAATGCATAAAATGGGTTTGTCCAGAAGTGGAAACCCGGTTACTAAACTCATGGGACAAAATGAGGTTTGGCTGAACAGATCATTGCCATTACTGTCAAGGGTATCTAGCATGTGGATACACACCAAGTAATGACTAATTAAGACCATGGTTGCTTATAAACAATATTTTCTTAGGATTAGTACTTATGATTCTATGCAAGTTTTAAGCTTTTAGGTGGCAAATTATATGTTGGAAATAATGAACAAAGAAGGTTTTCTTGATGATTAAATAGGAAGTCTGGCATTTTCTGATTTTGCACATATAATATTGCTGATATATCTAGAACATTAAGGATATTTGACAAAGATCGGTGAAGTATTACGTCAGTATAGCGGTTACATTTTCAGTAGATCCAAAAGCTTAAGTTGTTAGGATATAACTCAATAATGGTATTTGAGCACTCTAACACACTGCTTGAAGGTGGACAACTTTTTCAGGTCATTTATATGTGCTTAACATGCTATCTACAAAGAGGGGAACTTTATGAAAGCCTAGTGACTTGAGTTTATTATTTTGACAGTCTGAAGAATTGGCTGAAAGTGTCTCCAAATTAATAGGTCCTCAGATTGCAGATGCAGTGGATATGTCTGATGTGCAGGTACTGACTATTTCATAATTAGTCCATTATTAAATAATGATTCTCCTGTTCATTTTTTCAGTCTTCATGCAACTGTGCAGGATGAATTTTCAGCAGTTATAACCAAAGCATCAGTAACCTTAGTGCTTGGCCTGGAAACAAAGTTTGATGCTGAAATGGCTGCAATGACACGTGTTCCATAGGGTAGCATTGAAGCTGTGGGTGATCAATAAGAGTAAGATAATTCCATTAAAAACTTGGAACTCTAACTAATTACAGCCTGAGAACTTTATGCATATAACCACATCCATTTTCTTGCAGGTATGTCAATGGAATAAATATGATCCTTACTAGTAGCATTCCTGTACTTGGAAGCCTTCTTTCACCGGTTTAAAGATAAGGTACTTATTAAAGAGAATGATATGTCAGATGACAAATATTATGGTTATGAATATAGATCTTGCTCTTATATGCTTCAAGCAATAGTGCGTTTTGGTTTATTTTATGTTTGGTTTCTTTACCTTGTTCTTTCTATTTGATACCAAATGCCTTTGTCTCGGAAGCATCTTAAATTTCTTAAGTCACCTGAATGTGTGGTACTTTATTCCAGAATTATGACCTTGGATTTATTCATTTTTCAAATCTGCAAAGTGTATTTTAGTTGTATGTTTTAATTGTTAAATTTGAAAACTTTATACCCAGTCATTTATCATATATTATCTCACCCTTGAGTATTTTCTCTTTAAATTATTTGGCAACTCATTGCCCTTTTTCTTGCTTCTGCGCAGTTTGCATCATCTCTTGGTCCATGATTCTATGCCAATATTTTCAAATGCAGACACATCAGAAACTGGAGCCCAACAGGTAGTGACCATTTTCAGATTTTTTTTTTTAATCATCTAAATACCTTGATTTTTTTTTTTTTTTTTCAGTTGATTATATTAATCATAAAAATTTGTATTAAAGAATGTTGAACTTCGAATCACTTTGAAGATTCCCTTTTACTGTTACGCTACTGCTTGCATACACTAATACCTTTTTCCCTTTCAATTATTCTATATCATTTTCTTATGGTCTGTATTATTTGAAAGCTTTTATAAGGATAAATGAGGATGAACATTAGGAAAGTTCAGAAACATTGCACTTTTACCTTATGAGGTGGTGCTTTTCTCTGTCATTATTTGCACGTCTCCTTTGATCATAATTAAACACAGATTTTGATAGTAATACGTCATTTAAGAAGTATAGCATCCTCCTTCTGTCTGTCTTGGAGACTGCTCATTTATGCTAGGAAGTTGATATCATAACCTAACTGTTAATACGTGGTAAAACTCTCTGTTGTTGATCATACCTTATAAATGTACAATTTATCGGAGCGGTATCTGTGATTGTATTTGTGTGTTTCAGTTGTGTTTTATTTAATGCCGTGATCCTATTGCAGATGCTATTGGATACACAAGCTATAATAACTATTCTTCTTGATATACCCAATCTTGGTCGACATGTGAGTTACTTCTGCAATAAGTTTCGGATATTAGAGAGGTCTTTTCACTGTTGTATGCACATTCAGATTTCGTGGAACTTAATGGAAGTTCTATTGTCAAGGCATCATTTTAATATTTGTATAGATTCATGTTCCATTTCACAATTCTAATCTTTAACTATTTCATATATTTTTCCTGATACAGATGACAAGTACCGCTAGCTACACAAAATTTGTAACCCGTGAGATGAGCAAAGCTAAAGCACTTTTGAAGGTTTGTGACTAAGTTACAAGTAGAGTTTACTTTCTATCTAGTTTCAATTCTAAACTCACAATTAAAATTGTTCTTTATTCTACTGTTCATACTATCCCCTGTAGATTCCGTTGCAAATACATATCGTGCATTGTTACCAAAGCGAACACCAATGGAATTTCAGCGCATTCTAGAGTTTAAGGTTATGATCAGCTATCACTTGCACATTATTTATTTCTCACAAACATGGCTTAATATTTGATGTTTTTGGTAACTTTGATTAGATTTTATCTTGACTGTAACATGGAGGGACCTAGAGAAATAATTTTTGTCATGTCATGTGCTTTACTGCTTTGGTAATATAGGTTTGATTGGATATGGTGTTATGTGCATGGCCTCAAAAAAGCTGATCAGCAGAGCATACCGGATAACTTCAACAAACACTGGGCGTGGGATGGGGTTGATTCCAATCTCCAACAACTTTATTGAAAATAAAACTTGTGATCACCTAAATTTCATGGTCTTTTTTGTCATTTCATTATTTTTCAATATACGAATCCGATTTTGTAATATAATTTGTTTCCACATATAGTGAATATTTCCCCCCTTTCAGATTTCATCCATCTACTCACTACTTCACTGAAGCTGAGGAGAAAGTCTAATGATGCTTACATCCCCAGTAATTTTCATTCAAAATGATATGTAAACATTATAATGTTTACCACATCATTATTTTAATGGTTAAATCAAATATAATTTCAACTATGTGAGAGTTAATTTCACATACGTTATTATCAATATACATATCATGTATGTCATATTTAAGGGCTTGTTTGTTTGTTTTTATTTTGTCTTAATTGATCTGAAATGAATATATTAAGACGTGTGTTTTTTTTTTTTGGTCATTGAATATCTGAAATGAGGCAATAAAGAACCAAATAAATTACTGTTATTAAGTAAAAATATTTACTATTATGTGAAGAATGGAAATTGATCAAGTATTTAACATCTCACTTCCAAACTGCCCTTAGAAAACATAATAACTACAATATTATTTATTAAAAACAAAAACAGAGCCAAAATTGTTTGAGTATGGAGGTCGCGCGCTTGCTAATTGTAATTGTATAAGGTTAAAAAAATGAAAGTTTAATATTTTCAGAAGTTATTTTAAATTTTCCCCCAAAATAAAGTGGTAGTAGGAAATAAGAAAGAAACAAATCAAACACTCCCCAGATTAATAAGAGAGAGAAACTTATAAAGTACAGTGGGATGCACATACAAATAGCAAAGTCTACTTGATGTAGATATATTAGAAATAAAGCTTTAAAAAAAATTATATTTATTTGGTTGGTAGAATTATTTATTTATTTATTTTTAATTTTTGTTTAAAAGGGTCTACTCTGGGAAGCTCATCCCTATGAGTTTTTGTTTAGTAGAGATTTAAATTCTACTAGTTTCTACTTAATTTAAAATAGACAATATCAAAATCTCAACCAAACAACTCTACAAAACTCAAATAGATGTGTTCAGAGCTTTTGGGGCCATAGAAAGTCCAACAAAACGAGCACAAGAAATATATTTTCTAGACGCAAAGTCTCTTAAAACCTCTGTGGAAAAAATACAAACTAAATTCCAAGAAATCAAAATGCTTTGATCACTTTCTTCGACTTAAATAGTAGAAAAGCTAAAATCGTGTTATATATGCTTTCAGAAAAATGAATTTGCACAAGTAGTGGCATGCCTAACTTGTCAATAAAGCTTGCTATTAATCAAGTCAAACTTTTGATTCGATATCATTGTCAAGTCGGAATCATGTCTAACTCCGACAATACGTTAGACACTAAACATCATGAGATAACCAAACTAATTCATATAACTTTCATGAAATTTCAGAATAGAAAATTTGATCATTTTTTTTTCCTAGACTTCTACATACCGTGTTATATCTTTTTGGAAAATTGAGTTTCTACAACTACAAGTGGTGACATGCTTGACTTGTCAAACTTGTTGCTTGATCCAAACTAATTTTCTTTGATAACAAGTCAGAATCATCCTTAACTCCAATAATACGTTAGACACAAATTCAAACCAGTGACAGTTTTTAGGGTTGACGCAAATTCAAAGTCTCATCTAAATTGGAAAAGAGTACTAAACAAACTTTAGATCCATTTGATCATCTATCACTGGTAGAGCTTGAAACCCCATTATTTGCTCTCATGAATTGGAATGGAAGCTACATATCACTAAATAAAAAACATGATCTTTTAGGCTGTGTTTGGTATAAGGGAAAGATGGAGGGAGGGAGAGGGTTGGAGGGAGAGGAGAAGGGAGGGAGAGCAAATCCCTTATTTGGTTGGAGGGAGAAGTGAAGGGAGAGGGCGAGAGGAGGGAGAGCTTCTCCCTCTGGGCCTACCATATTGGATCCTTCCAATGATAGGTAGATCATAATAGAGGGAGAGTGATGGGGGGTGCAAAGACAAAAATACCCTCCATTTTTATACTACCCTCCAATTTTTTAAATGGCAATATAGTAATTTTATAAATTATATACCAATCTATCCATCCAACCCTCTTTTCAATACCAAACAACATGGAGGTTATATATTATCCTCCTCCATCCCTCCTACTCTCTCTCCCTCTTAATTCATCCATCCCTCCTTGTCTCTCTCCCTCCTACCAAACATAACATTAATGTGGAGAAGAAAAAACATTGTAAGTGCGGTAAAACTTTTGCAAAAAACTAGCTAGCATGACATAGTTTTTATTACAGATTACTACTATTTCACTAAACTTTTTACCACGTATTCCTTAACAAATAATCCAAATCACAGGCAAAAAAACATAATTTTTTTTATGGTTAATATTAAAAACCTCCCTTCATCTTTGAACTATTGTTGAATGTATAGTTACAAATGCTTTTATTTTAGAAACCTCTCATATGGACTAACATCGTTAGCATTTCGTTTGAGTTGATCGAGTTTGACCGTTAAAAAGTCTAAAATGTAATATTTAAGCTTCAATTGTATGAATTGACCATTCTACCCTCATACTTTTTTCAAATAAATTAATAAAATGATATAAAAGACGGGAATGTTAACTTGCAAATGAGAAGTTATTTTGTCAACAATTTAACTTCTCATAAAAATAACAAAATTACAAATGAACCAAAAGTATTGAAAATAAATCAGAATATGTATTTATGTATTTATATGTTTGTTTTTATAAATCCAAGCAAATACTCATTTTCAATACTTTTGGTTCATTTGTAATTTTGTTATTTTTAAGGATAAAATTGTCCACAAAATAACTTTTTCTTCACAAGTTAACATTCCCGTCTTTTGTATCATTTTATTAACTTATTTGATAAAAGTATGAGGGTATAATGGTCAATTAATACAATTGAAGTTTAAATAGGGACATTTTAGACTTTTTAATAGTCAAATTCAATCAACACAAATGGAATACAAACGGTGTTAGTTCATAGGGGAGGTTTCGAAAATAAAAGTTTTTGTAACTATACATCTAATGATAGTTTAAAGGTGGGGGGAGGTTTTTAATATTTACCCTTTTTAAAAAATATTTTTCATAGTTTATTCTAGTTCGGTTTTGCCGCTCACCCCTAATTATACGTAAGGGTAAGACCAATTCAAAGTTTTCTGCAACATACATGCATGTGTGGAAAAATGAACTAGCATCTAATAAATACAAAATTTTGATCACTTTCATTGGGACAATATTGATATGTCTACTTAATATTATTGCTTGACTTCGTCAATCTAGTTGCTCTCTTTATCCATTTGAAATCATCCATAACCACAAAACTTTAAGTGACATATATATTTCATAAGAGAGAGATTTGTTTTCGTCAATCTAGTTGCTCTCTTCATCCATTTGAAATCATCCATAACCACAAAACTTTAAGTGACATATATATTTCATAAGAGAGATATTTGTTTTAGTAGATATAACCACACTCCATTAATTTTTCAATATCCAAATCCGATTTTATAATATAAATTTGATTGATTGATTCCCTATATAGTGAATATTTCCTTCCTTTCAGATTTCATCCATCTATTCACTATTTCACGGAAGCCGAGGAGAAAGTCTAATGATGTTTACATCCCCAGTAACTTTCATTCAAAATGATATGTAAACATTATAATGTTTACCACATCATTATTTTAATGGTTAAATCAAATATACTTTCAACTATGTGAGGGTTGATTTCACATACATTATTATCAATATATATATATATATATATATAAATATATGTCTTATTTAAGGGTTTGTTTGTTTGTTTTTATTTTGTCTTAATTGATCTGAAATGAATATATTAAAACTTTTTTTTTTTTTTTTAATTTATTGAAGATCTGAAATGCTGCAATAAATGACCAAATAAATTAAGTCAAATAATTTACAATTATTTGAAAAATGGAAACTGAATAAGTATTTAACATCTCACTTCCAAAAATGCCCTTAGAAAACATAATAACTACAATATTATTTTAACAAAAACAGAGCCAATCTTGTTGGATTATGGAGGTCGCTTGCTATTTGTAATTGTATATGGTTAAAAAAAAAAAAAAAAAAAGTTTAATATTTTAATTTTTTAAAATTTAAATTTTAATTTTGGAGGTCCCCAGTAATTGGATTATGGAGGTCGCTTGATCATGTTATTTTAATTTTTTTCCCAAAATAAAGTTGCATCAGGAAATAAGAAAGAAACAAAAGAGCAGTAGTTTCTTGGTTGATTCTGATTCAAAGTCTCCTTGTAAGTGTGAAAAGTGTGATAGAACATGTAGAGAAAGCATGTTTTTCTTTTGGTTGACTCTGAGTCAACCTCCCTACTCAAATAATGCAAGGCTGATAATAATTAGCTACAGAGATAATAAAAAATAAAAAAAGTTTAATTCGTTGACGAAGTCATTCATTCATGTTAATATAAATAGTCGGTAGCCACTCTCTTGCGAATTGCAATTTGCAAAGGTATTAGATTGATTGTATCTCTGGGAAATAAAAAAGTGTGTATTGAGATATGGTATCAAAGCAGCAGCCATGGATGTTTGTATGGCTTGCAGTATTGATTTTTATTGTTTCATTAGAAAGTAGGTGGAGTGAGGGTTGTCTGGAACAAGAGAGATTTGCTCTCTTGCAACTTAAACCTTTCTTCAATTATCTTGACAATTGGGTTGAGGGAGATCACAACAACTCAGATTGCTGTCAATGGGATAGGGTTGAGTGCAACAATGATACCACCAGCAGAGTCATCTCAATCGATCTTTTTGGACTGAATTCGGAAATGGGAGAATGGTATCTAAATGCTTCTTTGTTTTCTCCCTTCCATCAACTACACAGCCTTGACTTAAGTTTCAATGGGATAGCCGGTTGTGTTGAGAATGAAGGTATCTTACCTAAATTTGCCTTTCATATCCTTGTCTAATTCTTTTATATATTATGTCAATAATTTGTTACACTATCCTATCAGACTTGTGTATATATTTTAAACAATTTCCTTGCAGGTTTTGAAAGATTATAACTCATCTACATTACTTTTTGGAGAAACTGCTGAAGAAAGTATAGAGAATAATATAATAAGTTTGATTTACTATATTAATGAAACTATTTCTTCTCATGTTACAGGTTTTGATAAGTTGTCAACATTGAGCAACTTGGAGGCACTCTATTTAGATAGAAATAGCTTCAACAATAGCATTTTATCATCTCTGAGTACTCTTTCGTCGTTAAAAAATTTATCACTATCTTCTAACAAACTTAAAGGAACGGCTGATTTTCAAGGTGAGATTCAAATTTACCTTTTTTTTTTTTCTCCTGTCTATATGAAAACAATAAATCTATAGGTTGAAAAAACTTAACATTATCTCTAAGTACTACTCTTTTATAGTTATTATATCTATTTATTTCCATGCGAGAAGAAATTAAAAGAAATAGTTGATTTAAGGTGATTTTTATTTTTACACTTTCTCTCGCAAAATCAAAATAACAGAGCTCTAAGTTGAATAAACCGGATCTTATCTAAGCTTATATTAGCTAAAAGTTTGGAAATGGATTCTTTGAGCAACTCAATTTACACTTTTCAAATTGTTGGTAGAGACAAAAATAAAAACATATATTATTTCATGCGATGCTTCTTACTGACTTTCTCACCCATTTTTAGAATTAGACTCTCGTAACAATTTGTTGTTTTTGGAACAAGCAAAATGAGATTAATGATATTTTATAAAGAAAAGAGATTAATGAAATTCATTTCCCAAAGATATTAACGAAAGCAAAACTTGATTATTTTCTGAGGTTATTCATTCATTCCATCACTAAATGATTTATTAAATCGTTTTAATAATTATTTTCCGAAGTAAGAGATTGTATTTTGTTCATTAATTTTAGCAGTTTTTTTTAAAGAATGTTGAGAATGATATAAGTAGTTTAATTTTCAAATTAACTGAGATTGTTTATGAAATAATTACTTATTCTCATGTTACAGGTTGGAAGTTGAGTAACTTTGAATATTTGGATTTAAGCGGTATTATCTTTAACAATAATATCTTATCATCTCTAAGCGGTATTTTTTTTTTTTTTCAGAAATATGAATGGTAAAAGGTTCTAGTACCGCAATTGATGAATTGGAAATAGGTCATTTGATATAACTATGAAACGGAGAGATTCTCATAGTAACTTTGAATATTTGGATTTAAGCGGTATTATCTTTAACAATAATATCTTATCATCTCTAAGTGCACTTTCATCGTTAAAAACGTTATATCTTAGAGATGTTGGATTGAAAGGATCCGTTGATTTATCAGGTTATTAAATTCGCTACTATTATTTCTCTTCCTGTATAGCAACCAACTTTGATTTATGTTGTTTTTAATAATTGAATGGAAAAATTTCTCTGCTTCGTTTTCTTTTCTTTTCTTTTATTTATTTATTTTGTAAAATTTCATTAACTCTGTTTAATTTTGATCAGAAATATTTGATTCCTTGAGCAAATTAGAGGAGTTGGACCTGAGCAAAAATCATATAAACAAATTAGTGGTCACGAAAGGTACCAATTAAAACAAAATTCGATTACTTCAAAAATGTTGGTTTTGTCTATATAATTAGTTAATAAATCATAAAAGTTTTCATTAGCTTAAATATATATAATCTTATATTATTAAATTTGAAAAACATTAAAAAAAATGCGGTTTTCACAACAATCATTTTCCATAGCTAGCACCTTGAAGATAATTTTGTTTATATCTTTCCATTAACAGATAATGACATTGTAGGTCTGAAGAATTTGCAATTCCTTAGTCTAAGGAATGTCAGTATTCACGATGGAAGCACCCTATTACAGTCATTAGGGTCGTTGCCATATTTGAAGAGACTTGACCTTAGCTATAATAATTTTAGTGGAAATATAATGAGTACTCGAGGTAAGTAAGCTAGCTCGTGTCAACTTCCATTATTTTTTCTTATAATCTTTCATATATAGCTTCATTTAAATAAAGTTACTCTCTTTTTCTTATAATCTTCATATATAGCTTCTTGAATGTTTTAATACACTTGTTTAACTCCCATATACCCATATATTATGAATTAGATTTCTTTTATCAAGAGGTACATATATTTTCAAGTCCCAACACATATATTTTCAAGGGATATAATCATTTTCCCTTTTGTAGTTTGCTATATTGATTGATATAAAAACCCTACATTTGTATTTTTGCAATTGTTATCGGTCGTCCCTCTCTCTTACAAACACTGAAACACAACATTTCTCTTACAAAACACACACTTGATTTTACAAACACATTCACACAATTTCTTTTGATATTTTCATAACCAAAAATCACTATCCTATGATTCAAACACCATCCCTGAAAACACAAAACAAACTATACGATTCAAACCAATAAAAGATTCAAACTTCAAAGCCTAGTTGCACCTACGGTTGAAAATAAAAAGAATAAATCTTACAAAACCAAAAATTCAGCAAACACACGGATAAAAAACAATGGTGAAAGATATTATTAAATATCAAATATTATTTGACTGATAAAAAAAAAAAAAGGTACCAGATCTGGTTTGGAACCAGAAATGGAGATGATGGAGACCAAAAAAGGTACCAAGCTGGGGGGAAGGCCGGTTTGGTTTGGAGACGATGGAACTAGAAAGGGTACCAGATCTGGTTTGGAACCAAAAAATGTGGTGTGATGTGTGAATCTTTGGTGATGACGTTGAAAGACAAAGAAGATTTTGATGATGTTCAATACTGGGTGATGATAGATAGGTTATCCGGTGTGGTGTATTAGTCTCATCCACTCATTTATTTTATAGGGAAAATGATTATATCCCTATTTTCAATTGTTTATTTTTTTATTTCTATTAATCAGATCTATTAATGTTATTTTCCCTAATTTTATTAATAAATTTCTCTTAATTAGCTAGTGTCTTATGGTTTATAGCTTTATTTAGTGAAAATATATATATATATATGAGTATTTTATTATTTAAAAATCTTATAATAATTTTAAAATAAAAATAAAAAGAATAGCGTATGTATTGATTTGAAAATTTCAAGTTACAATTGACTTCATATATCTCACTCATACACTTACCATTTTTATCGTGTTCTACGTTTAATATTTTTTTTTATAAAAAATTACCAACTCTTTGATCACATAAACTGGAAATACAAAACACTGAATGAGGGACACAAAAACAACCACTAGATTCAATCACATGAAAAATTTATCAAACTATTTTTTCAGAAGAAAAATGAAGTTATTTACTGAGATAAAATGGGCCAATTAAAGTTGAATCTAAAATAACCAATCTATTTTACACGATAAATGTTAGCAATTAACAATAATATTTGACATTTGGGTTAAGATCATCCCATTTAGCTTAAATAAATATTAATGTATATTTGGTTTTGTTTTTATAGATTTGTCTAATTTGAAGAATTTGAAATATCTGAGCATGGATTATACTAATCTCAACATCAGCATTCTACAAAACATTGGATTGTTGACTTCTCTTGAGAGTTTATCCTTGAGGGATTGTAGTCTGGAAGGCATATTACCTGATCAAGGTTAATAACCTCTCTCTCTCTCTCTCTCTCTCTCTCTCTCTCTCTCTCTCTCTCTCTCTTTCTCTCTTTGATTATGTCATTTTAATTATCCCATAAAAAAATTCAACCTAAACCTTTTATGAAAGGATATATTTCAGGTGGCCTTTGTGAGTTGAAGCATCTACAACACCTGGATCTCTCTCGTAACAATCTAAGGGGTAGCTTGCCTTGGTGTTTTGGAAATTTGACATCCCTTCAAGTCTTAGATCTCTCTTCCAATCAATTTTCTGGAAACATCTCTCCCCTTAGAGCTCTTACATCCATCCAACAATTAGATCTTGGGGATAATCACTTCCAAATCCCAATTTCACTTGAACCCTTTTTCAACCACTCTAAACTCATGTATTTTTACGGTTACAACAACCAAATATATGAAGACACAGCTGAGTCACAATTTTCAATCACCCCAAAATTCCAATTAAATTATCTCACCTTATCTGGTTGCAGAGATTGTGTCACATTTCCCAAATTCCTCTACCATCAACATGACTTGTCTTACGTTGATCTTTCTCACAATAACTTGACGGGAGAGTTTCCAAATTGGTTGTTAGATAACAACACCAACTTACATCAACTTGTTCTAGTCAACAATTCTCTTACAGGACCTTTACATTTGCCAACCCATTCTCACCAGAATTTAACAATATTAGATATCTCCAATAATTTCTTCAATGGAAATATTCCAATACAAGTGGGAGCATATCTGCCAATGTTGTGGACTCTAAACATTTCCAAAAATGATTTTGATGGTCGTATTCCCTCTTCATTCGGTGATATGAATTCACTTTGGAGTTTGGACTTATCCTACAATAATTTGTCAGGCGAAATACCAGAGCACTTGACCAAGAGCTGCATCAATTTACAATACCTTGTGTTATCAAACAATAGATTGGAAGGTCAGATATTCTCTGCTGCAAATTTTAACTTAACACACTTGTGGAGGCTTCAGTTGGATGGAAATCAATTCATTGGAAAGATCCCAGAATGCTTGTCCAACTCCTCCAGCTATTTGACGGTATTACATCTTGGTGATAATCATCTATCTGGTAGGATTCCCAGTTGGTTAGGGAATATGTCAGAGTTAGTAGATCTTAAAATGCCCAATAATCATCTAGAAGGTCCAATTCCACCTGAGTTTTGTCAACTGCAAAATCTTGAAGTTTTGAACCTTTCAATGAATAGTATTTCTGGTGATTTACCGTCTCGTTTTAGTCCTCCACAAATCCAACAAGTTCACTTATCTAAAAATAAGTTAAAGGGACAGTTGAAAGATGCATTCTTTAATAGTTCTTCCTTGGTGACACTAGATCTCGGCTATAATCACTTCAATGGTGGGATTCCAAACTGGATTGGCAGGCTTTCTAACTTGACATACCTTATATTGTCTCATAATAATCTTGAAGGTGAAGTGCCACATCTATTGTGCAATTTGGAACGGTTGCGCTTGATAGATCTTTCTCATAACAATTTCTCTGGACAAATTCCTCATTGTCTAGATATGACCGCACTCCATGGCGATTTTTCTACTGCTACTGAGCCAATGAGAAATGAAGAATATGTAGAGTTCGAGGTGAACAATGCATCCTCCTCTAACCGAGGAAGTTTTGCTCCAATGAGAAAGGAAGAAACTGTAGAGTTCACGACGAAAAAGACATCCTACTCTTACCAAGGAAGAATACTTATTTACATGTCTGGAGTTGATCTTTCATGCAATAAATTAACAGGTGAGATTCCTCATCAAATTGGAAATCTTACCAGGATCCTTTCATTGAATCTATCATACAACCATTTGACTGGATCGATCCCAAGGACATTTTCAAACCTTCAACAAATCGAGAGCTTGGATCTTTCCCACAACAACTTAAATGGAAAGATCCCTCCTCAAATTATTGAGCTATATAATTTAGCTGTTTTTAGTGTGGCGTACAATAACTTGTCCGGCAAAACTCCCCAGAGGATTAATCAATTTGGTACCTTTGAAGAGAGCAGCTATCAAGGAAATCCTTTTTTATGTCGCCTTCCATTGCCGAAATGTTGTGATGCAAATTGTTCACCAGCCTTGGCGCCAAAAGCTTCAACTGATATTGAAGAAGACAGCTATTTCATGGACATGGACATCTTTTACATCAGTTTTACTGCGAGTTATATAGCTGTGGTCTTAGCGATTGCTATAGTTCTGTATGTATATCCTTATTGGCGACGAACATGGTTCTATCTTGTCGAAACTTGGATGACCTCATGCTACTATTTCATTATCAACCATCTCCCTAAGGGATTCCATCATTGAACTATGCATTGTAGTGTTTTCTATGTAAGGAAATCATAAGGTAAATGGCAATAGCCTTTTTTTTTAATAAGATGTACTAAAATTTGCAGTACAGCCCAGTAATATAGTGGAGTGCAAATTATCCATAAAACCAAGAGCATGGTCTTATGGTTTTATTATTCAAATCTCATTCTCTCTTATGATCAACATAACTACTAATCTCTCTTATGTAGTTTACTTGCATAATCTCATTAAACAATATTCCATGTATACTATTTATCCAAACAAGCAATCACAACTTCATAATCAGCCCCACAAAAGATATAAAGCATCAGTTACATTGTTGGACTTTAATAGCAGAGTTTTTGTAGACTTGTTACTTGTTGGGTTTGACAGAAACATGTAAAACTGCTTAATGTTATCAATTCTTCACTCTTTAACTATTCTAAACCAGTTATAAGAAAATTTGATGCAACAGGAACTGTTGCATTATTGATTCACAGTATATAACCTTTCAATAGTTATGACACTAAAAAAATATAAATTACCTCTCAATTGCTTCCAAATCATACAAAATTTCTCCTGAGCCAATTCAATGGCAGGAATATCAGCAAATACTCTTGTTCCTCTGAAGTTGATCGTGGCGTGCACGTCAATGCTGGTTCCAGCAGGACAGGCACAAATTCCAGGCCTATTATCGCCCGTGCCAGAACTTCAGAAATGCTGGGCAGCTCTAGCAGGCACACCAGGTTGTCTCATGGAGATTTACACTTATTTTATGAGTGGCCAAATTGGCAAAATCGATCCTGTTTGTTGTGCAACTATCGCTCAAGTCAGCGAGGAATGCTGGCCTAAGATGTTCCCAATAAACCCATTGTTCCCTCCATTGCTCAAGACCGCTTGTGCTGCACCTTCAACAAATTCAACTGTGGCGAATGCTGCAATGAGCAAGGTCTCATTTCCAGGAACTGCAAATGTTACTGAAATAATAGAATGTTGGTCAACTCTTAAAGACATAGAAGGCTGTGTTTCAGAGACTTATAAATCAGTACTCAACATTGGCATCATTGGTAGAATTGGCAAGGATTGTTGCAAAGCCGTCACTGAAATCAACGATAAATGCTTGTATAAGATTTTCCCATTCAATCCGTCCTTCCCTCCGGTGCTCAAGAGCACTTGTTCAGCTGTCTTTAACGCCGCACCATCACCAAATTCAGGTTGAAATGAACAAGCTGCAAGATCAAGTCTAACTTGAACTAAAAAAGTTCTTAAAGTGGAGCTGGAATGTCTTGCAATGTTATCTTTGTTTTTTTTTCAAGAAATAAAATGGATAGTTTTAGCTGAGGATGCTATTCTTACTTCACAGAGGTAATTTAGGGGATGTAACTGGAATTCACTTTGGCTAAGGAATTCACTGGACTTTAGGTAAAACTGCTTGTTACTTCTTTTCTCATTGGACTTTTGTGGAATTCACTTTTGCTATAGCTGCCAGGCAATTCATGGTATGATATTCACATTTTTCACTACACATGAAACACTAAGGCTGAAGTTTTTCCATCAAGTGCCTTGTTTCCAAGCAGCAAAGATTAATAAAGTTCATGTTCTACACAAATTTATTACATGAACTCAAGTAGGCCTTCTGTAACATATTTGTTTAGAAATTTGTTTATTCATACCTTAGTCTTAGCAAGTTGCAGACATTTATCATCAATCAGATGGAGAAGGAAATGGAGAAAATTTAAACTTGAAAAGTTTCAAGGGCTACCAACCTTTTCTGATAGCACTCATAGTTGATAATACCATAATTCTTCACGTTTCTGTATAGCCTCAGCCTTTGCTCATCAATCAAATGCTCCACAGGTCCAATTTCATTGTCTGGATCTGGTTCGATAAATGAGGCTACAGATATCCTCAACTTTTCTGTGTTCGTTACTACCCGGTGCATTGGACTCTTATATATTCCATTACTCATTATCTGCAAAAGTTCACATAACATTATTTAGAAGATTCGTCATATATATATTGCTATCCACTACAGAGCGAAACAAAACAACAACAAAAAATATGCTGTTTCAATGTCTCGAAACATACTACATATCCCACAAACAAGCGCATACATGAATATGCCAATAGTGCGAAGATATACCTGCATTTGATAGCCAAGATTGACAACAAGAGCATGAGGTATGACAGGAACTCGGTACCATTTACCATCCACAAGAATTTGGAGACCTTCAACTTCTTTATCTTGCAAGAGAATTGTAATTCCTGATCTATCCGTTTTCTTCCAAATTCAATGACTTCGCGATTGCCTTGAACAGAACTTCCGTCACAATCTTGATCTTCATAGCATATTCATCTAAGGTCTCCCTGAAAGATGATCAAACTCACTAATCATCAATACTTTACATTATTAGCTTATGAACTACTAGATCGAAAACCCCTTCCTTACACGTCTATCATATTCGTTAGAGCTTAGTATTGTTATTCGAAGGCTTATGGATCTAGCAATTGCTTAACAGAGTCTGATACTTATACATTCAAATAGGCTAGTTTACAGTATAAGAAAAATAGAAAATGGAAAAATACCTGAAATCTTGTGGAATTTGGGGCCAGAGATTTAACCTTCTTTTGCGTTGTGGAAACACCTTGAGGGACAAGCGATGAGACCAGTCATGAACTTGCTTGTCTGAGACGATTCTGTCACTCCCATAGCCTTCTGCTTCATTAACAGCTCGTGCATATTTCTGTTTCTCTTCCATTGGAAGTGAAAAGAAATCAATCGAAACTTCACGTAAGTGTGCTTGTTTCTTTATTGAGCTTTTTGTATATGGTGTTTTTAAAATTGTATTTTGTTTATTGAATCATGTAGGTGAACTCTAGTGTTGCTATTATTCAAATGTCACACCAATTTGGGTGGAGTTCATCGATGGCTGGATTGGTTCAATCATCTTTCTTTTGGGGTTACGCATTGAGTAAACTGCCTGGGGGATGGCTTGCCAAGGTATTTGGTGGGAGGTTAGTTTTCATAAGCCTTGTAATTTATTTTAAGTGTTGGCCTAAGCTGTTCCCGTTCAATCCATTCTTACCTCCACCATCTAAAGTAGTTTGAACAAGCTTCAAGACCAAGTCCTAGCTAGCTTCAACTAAAAACTACTGCAACAACTTACATTTTTTTTTTTCAGGTCTTTTATCAAATTAAATAGATTGTTCAATGAACTGTGAAAGTTCTTACTGATCACAAATTCTATCATATGCTGGTCACTAAATCTCTCACATCAATACTTCATACAGATCTGAAAATATGATCTACCCTTTGTATTCCATTTCATTCATTCTTTGACTACCTTCAATATTTTAGTATAATTTTGCAATGTATTCATGGTATGATATCCAAAATTTGCACTACAAATGAAACATTAAAGCTGAATTTGCACTACATCCAAAATTTGCAGGGCCTCGAAAAAGCTGATCAGAAGAGTATGTGACTTTAACAAACACGGGCCTGGAATTATTATTATTTGTGTAATTGTGTATGATTAACTTAAATCCATTTACCATGGACTCATTATAAAATTAACAAAATCATTATTTGTATTTCTTGGAATTTGGGCTTGTGGGTACAGCCCAATCAATCACTCCTAGTGGGCTAGACTGATAGAGCAGGATTGGATAGGTAGATTTGAATTTATAATCCGTGTAGGATTCAGTTCCCGATAATCGTTAGATAATTATATGAAAGAGAATTAGTTTCCTTTTGTTATAATTATAGACCTTTGAATTGAAATTTAAAAATTAAAAACTAACTCAACAACTATACAAATCTTATATAGTAGTTGAATCTTGTAATCTAACTTCTACTCGTCTCTCTCATAAAAAGCATAGAATTATTATTTCTTGTTTGGTATTTAAAACGTGGTATTTTTGTGATTGTACGAGTAACACCAACACACCATCATTGTGATTGCACGCTTGTGGTTTAAAAGATTGCGATGTAATCTAAATATTATTGTTGTTTAACAATGACATTAGCCGCATATTATTAAATTTGTTTACAAGTATTTGTAATTTAAAATGACATTTTAAATACAAAATTATCTTTTAATACTCAATGGTCTAGACTCTAGACCGTTGATTAGCAAATCAAATTAAACATTATCATTGATTTGATTGGGATTTTAGCAAAAATGCCTATATTTAAAATTTAAGTTGCATAATTACTCATTTACTCTTTCCATGTATGAAAAAAGTTACAAAAATAATTGTGCATCCAACTATCCAAGCATCTGTTGATAATGATTTTTCAATAACGATAGAGAGAAAATAGAGTGTATTTTTTTCTTCAATTGTCACATGTGGCATGTGAAAAGTAACTATTTCTCGCCTTGGTCCATGTTGTGTAGATAGAGCTATACTATTTACCGTTAACAAAAAAGAAAAGCTATACTATTTAATCAAGTTTTTACCATTTAATTGAAGATATTATAATTCTACTGTCCATAGCTATTAAGTGGGGACCACTCCTAGCTATAGTCCAATTGATTCCGATGATAATAAAGGTTGATTTGAGTCCCTTTTAACAACTTTGGCCTGTCAACATTGGCGTAGCTCATCTGGTAGATAGACGAGTTTAGGGTTTGAGTAAATGACTCATAGGTCAGCAGTTCGAATCCTATCAATGATAATACCAGGTCCCGAATTAATAGATATTGTCAAAAAAAAAAAAAAAAAAAAAAACTTTGGCCTATTGTACGGGAATGAAACATGCCATGATTGGTTCTATTATTTTATTATTTTTTATTTATATTATAAAAACTTCTTTAAATACTGAAAAAAAATTTCTTTATAATTTCAGGACGTCTAACCACAGCCATACATTCACAAATAGGTCCACAACCCCATATTAACAAATACTCACACCCAATATGAATGTGTGGCTATGGTTGGATGTCCTTAACTTATGATTTCAGGACATTTTTACTAGAAAACTATCATATATGTATATACTATAAACATATGGTAGCGGCCACTCAAAAGTCGAATCTAAAATATTGTCCGGTTGAATTGATGCTTTTATCACTAAGCCACATTAGAGTGGTAACAAAAAAGTTTATTAATAATTCATGATTAAAAGCCATTTTCATTTTATCACTGAACCACGTTGGAGTGATAACGAAAAAGTTTATTAGTAATTCATGATTAAAGGTCATTTTCATTTTATCACTGAACCACATTGGAGTGGTAATGAAAAAGTTTATTAGTAATTCATGATTAAGGGCCATTTTCATTTTAACTCGGATATTTATGCAGTGGTGATAAAGAAAATCTGAAATACTAAAACAGTAAAAGAATAAAAATAAAATTGTCAAGCAATTGTCTCGGTGGTAAATGCTTTATAGTAAGTAATTATGTTTATGTATAGAGTACGGATATTGACACCCATAAATATGATAAGTGCACCCATATTTATAAATACACCCATATCTAAAATTTAAAATTAAAACATTACTATAAACACTCATCTTAATACCAATAGTACCCTTATTTAAATGAATGTTTTGATTTCAATACAATTTATTTGTCCCAAGAACAGAAGATCAGCACAACCAACAGGAATCACATTCTCTACAACTAATGCGCATACAAAGTTTCCTTTTCTTCTCAAGTACCCTCTTCGCGAGTATCAACATATTGGCTTGGATTGGCTTGTGACAATGTATGAGAAAAGATTAAATGGGATTCTAGCTGATGAAATGGGACTCGGAAAGACCATCATGACTATTGCTCTGCTTGCACATCTGGCATGCGAAAAAGGAATATGGCCCTCCCATATCATTGTAGTTCCAACAAGTGTCAACTTAACTGGGAAACTGAGTTTTTTAAATGGTGTCCTGCCTTTAAAATACCAAAAGAGCGCAAATAAAAAAGGCAAGGTTGGTTGAAACCGAACTTCTTTCATGTGTGCATAACGACTTATAGACTTGTTATACAGGATTCGAAAGTCTTCAAGCGAAAGAAGTGGAAATACTTGATTTTGGATGAATCTCATTTGATTAAAAATTGGAAGTCTCAAGATGGCAAACACTTTTAAATTTCAATTCTAAACAGCGAATTTTGTTGATTGGTACCCCCTAGAGAATGATCTAATGGAACTCTGGTCATTGATGTATTTCTTGATGCCGTATGTCTTTCGGTTTCATCAGGAATTCAAGGATTGGTTTTGTAATCAAATTTCTGGGATGGTTGAGCCTAGAGGGTCAAGAGAGAGTGAATAAAGAAGTTGTTGATCGCTTGCATAATGTCCTTCGTCCATTCCTACTTCGCAGATTGAAAAGAGATATGGAGAAGCAACTACCTATGAAAGTTGAGCATGTCATAAACTGTAGACTGTCAAAGAGGCAAAGGAACTTATATGAAGACTTTATTGCCAACCCGAGACACATTTAATTAAACCAATTTGTCCTTATTAGTAAATAACTATTGAGATATTTTTGTAATTAATTTTTTTATTAAAATATGAGTGTGTTTATTATATTTATAGGTGTCAATATCGACTCCCTTATGTATATGTTGAGAATTGACAAATTCATCAAAAATACATTTTAGTAATTAACTTTTATTATGAATAAAAAAATCTAAAATACATTTTAGTTTTTGTACTTTATAAGTTATTACAAAATTTATCTTTTTTATTTCAATAAAAAAATTTATCTTTAAAAAAAAAGTGATATTAATAAATATTTAACAAAAAATTAAATTTCAAAGTAAAGAAACATTTTTCCCTTGTCAAGACATTTTCCAATAACTTTGACTGAGTCCATACATTTTGATATACAGTATATGGGAACTAAAGAAATTGAACTCCCATGTGCAAACCCATCACCATCTAATTAGAACCAATCCATTTTGTTCATATTATTTTTTTATATCGATTTAAACTTGCGATACTATTATTTCAGCATTAATTGTTTTCATGACATGCATGAATCATTGAATCCTAAAAATACACAGAAAAAATGGACGACTTTGACTTGGTGGTAGCAGCATTCATCACTGCTTTCTTATTTGGCATTCATCACTTTAAGTTCACTTGAAGTAGAATAATATTGCTCATTGTTCTTGCTCTAAATTTTGCCTTTTCTTTTCTTTTTATACTCTGATTTCAATCATCTAGAAAAGGGTTTTGATGAAATCAAGTAAAAATAGCATTCAAGAAATATGAAAGTTAGTAACATTTCAAGGTTACAAACATCCCAAAGCCAAAACAGTGAAGGGTAACCCTTTCAGAAAACCAAAGAAAGAGAGAAAGCTTGATCAATATAACAATGATATGAGCAACAATGGTTATTGTAACGACAACAACTCATAAGGTATGGGTTAAATGTTTGAACTACTTGTATTGTGCTTAATATTTCCAATATCTTTGGGTAATTTCTTATTGCATATGGTATACAATGCCGTAGTTGAATCCTAATTTATTTTTTCTCTGTATATTCCACACAAATGAAAAAAAAAAAAAAAAAAATAGTTTTATGTATCAGAGAAATTTGTTTGTACTCTCCCAAGCAGAATTATTCTTCCAAATATTTGTTTGCTTTCTTTGTTCTGATCCGCAAGTCCATGACCTGATAAATTTATGCATTTCCATCCAGTCTTTCAGAGGTCCAAGAGGTGGCATGATCTTCTTCAAGCCAATTGATTGAATGAGGTTACAAGCTGGTTTCTGGTGGCAGCGATAATCATCTGGTTCTTTTAGATCTGAGGCCATTGGTTATTTTATCGATTGCTGATTAGATTTTGAGTTTATACACTGTGCTGCTGGTTTCTCATTACCTTTTCAATTGCTACCAATCAATATTCCTAGAGAATTAGATGTGCTATCATACCATATAACACGAGACATGCACCACAGTGTAATTATGCTAGCAATTATCAATTGGTTTATCCATGTTGATCTTGAATGTTGCAAATTTTTTATTTTTAATTTTTTTTTTTTGAAATATTAATGATACAAAATTTTGTCATTAAGGAGTTAGAGACCAAATTACTTTTTAAATGAAACTGCAATGTCTAAAATTTCAATTTGAAGTGTATAATGTGATAATAAACAGTTGCTTTTTGTGGCCACTTGGAACTTCTGAACAGTAATTTCTATTTCCCTTCTTTGACATGAAAAAACAGTAGTTGCTCCGTCTACAGGGCCTTGATGAGGCTCGAGTGGAGAAAATTCTTGACATGGCCTCTACCACCCTCAACAAGAATTCAGTGCCAGGTGAGTCTTGCTTTGTTTGAAATTCGATCTAATTGTATTTCTCAACTCTCTTTCATTTTTCTCCTCCTAGCTGTACCTACTCCGGTTAATGATAAATTATGAAGGTGATAAGAGTGCACTAGTGCCAGGCGGCATTCTCAAAGGATCACCTGCTGTGACTATAAGAGGATTTACAGAGAAAGAATTCATAGCAGTTGCCGATTTCATCCATGAGGGTGTGCAAATAACTCTTGAAGCTAAACAATTGGTTAAAGGATCAAAGCTTCATTAAATTTATCACATCACCCAATTTCTCCTTGATGGATAAGGTGTCGGATCTTCGTGGAAGAGTTGAAGCACTTACAACCCAGTTTTTGATTCCTAGAGTATGATTACTGTAGTAAAACAATACAGGCTACAGTGCTTATGTTACTGAAAATTCTATTTGATAAAACGTAACAGATGAGGGAAGATTTTGAAGTCTGAAGTTGAATGTTGATCCTATGATCTTTTTTATGTACATTAAAATAAATTAATGCTTTATTTGCAACAAGAGGAATTTTGATTTGCCATTTTTATTTTGAATATGGATTCTTGATGGTGAATATTTGATTTGATGTTTGATACGAACTGAGTAGTGTTAAGTAATGCAAGGCATTCATGCAAGCAAGGGAAGACATGTGTGCACGTGAGACCTTCCAAGAAGGACCAAGTCTGGTTTGGTTTGTTAGTATTGTTTTCAGATTAAGTCAAAATAAGTTAGATAGTGTTATTATTTGGTAAATAACGTGCCTTGATTCTTGGGCCATTTGTTACGAAAAGGGTGCTGTATGATTTCATGTTTTGTTATGCACCACTTTCAGTTGTGTTAGTGCTTAGATAAGTTCCTATTTTCAAGCAAATGCTTCAATGTAGCCTTTAAATGGCGGGTTCAAATTGATTAAAATATCAATGAAGAATTATAACCAAAATATCTATTATCTCCTATCTGTTTTCTATCTTTTATTTCTCTTCTCCGACTCCATTCTTTGTTTCTTATTCTCTCACAAATTAAACCTTAACAATGTTATCAAGAATTATTAGATTGATAAGCATGCTGATAAAATGCCTGAAAAACATGCTGATTGATAAGAATCTCTCCAGAACCACATTGATAAGAATGTGCAGATGATAAGCATGATGATCTATTGCCTGAAAAACAGATTCCAGTCTCATCTAGCCTCCATTTTGCAGAATCTTCATTGGAAGTGAGTCCAAGAAGATTAGAAAGGCTCAAGCTGGATTTGAATCGTATCAGTGATGATAGTGATGCTCCACCATCATATTTGAGGATGGAGGGACGGCTACATTACAACAGGAATGGCCATCGCAGCCCATCTCCTGCATCTTCATCATCATCAATGCAACCTTCCCTGAGGAACATTGATTTGAATGACATACCATATTTGCAGAATGATTTCTTAGAACAAGTACACTATCACAGTAAATCTTCCCAAACTGTAAGTGCTTTTATAGCTCCTAAACCAGACGATCCTGTTATATCTATCACGGGTGCCAGAGTGGAAGTCAATAGAAAAGATTTTATATCTCAGGCTGAGATCAACTTTGCTTACCCCCTCAACCAGTGATAATATTACTTCCCACCTCAAGTGTTGACACGTGTTCCAAACTTACCCAAATTGGGACATGTATCAGCACGTGTCATACACGCAATCTCCTATGTTTGGTTACAATGGACTCACAACAGCGCCCAGTTTGTCTTACTCTTCGGGCCTCGGCCATGTATGGACCTAGTAGCCCAATCCCTTGCATGGTGGAGTCAAAAGGAAGGAACCGGATAGTGGGTGGGAGCCACCTCCATGGAAATAGGCAAGTTCACATTTATCCTTGCTCTTCCATCTTTTGCCAACATAATTGAGAAGAGTGAGTGAGCCCATTGGCTTCAACGGGGAGGGAATTAGAACTGAATAAAACGGTGGGGGTGATTATGAATGTAATATGGTTGGTGAGATTAATTGCTGAAGGAGAAAAATTAGGCTTAATTGTTTTTTAACTTTATTTTCTTTATTTTTCATTTCTGTGTTTTCATAGAAGGCATGGTACATGCAGCTGTAACTTCTTTTATATATATCACAGAAATTTAAAGGAGCTGGCTTTTTACACCTTGTTTTTGGGGCGCTTATTATGTCTTTCTCAATATCATTAGTTATTTTATAAATAGCCAAATCAATGTAATATTTAATTGGTTTTTTTTTTTTTTGGAGAACATGAGTTTGATTTTTGATTTGATTCTATTTTACTAGAGTCGTCATGCTTGATGCTTCTTCGTCAGTCCCATTGAAGTTTTTCTTCACCAGGACAAGAAAACCAATTCAGATAATTCTCAAATGTTGTAATTGGATTCACTTTAACTTCTATTTCAGCATGTAAAATTTAGCTTGGTTCAAAGCCAGTAGCCTAAGTTAATGTGTTCTCAGATCAAACCATCACAGAAATATGAGATACGCTCAAAAGTGGCCCCAAATTACTCAAGATCTCAAAATATCTGTTACATATCAAATAGGCCGGAGGCCCGATGCCAGCCCAAAGATTGTGGACCAGACCATTGTATGGTATAATGTTGGGCCCATGTGCCTAGAGTACCAGACTTTCATCCACTTGTCTGCCAGCTTTGAGGAAGGCTTATGTTGAAATGAGTATTAATATTATTGGTGGAAAGAGTTAGAAATTCTAGTCAGCATTTCTAGGAGCTTTAATATTAAAGAGTAGTTTCTTGGTTGACGCTCATTCAAAGTCGTTGAATCACAACCAGTCAAACACTTCCCATTATTTTATAGTGAGAGAGAGTTGTATCGGCGGTAATCGGTATAGCATTAGTAGATAAACAACAATTTGTTTCAACAATTCCTAAATCAAGCTTCAAGTGTGGAATATATGTGCTAACTCTTAAATCAAGTTTAGTGAGGAATATGTGCTAACTTTTTTAAATTCAAATTACTATCCCCATGTTGAAATAATTAATTGTTTTACTCCAACCTTAAGGGATTTAAGTTAACTTTGTTAAGTAATATGAAGGTTTCCATAATGACATATTTTCCGGTTTCCACAATAGCAGTGTGATACGTAATACTATATGACCTACAAATTTTACTTAAAATTCAACCTAAACTAGTGGGGTAAAATATCTAATATGGCAAACAACGGGAGGAAAAATGATTTTATCCCTTGTTTTTACCATTAAAAATCATGGGACAATACAGTTAATGTTACACAATACTCTGTTCAGAAGAAAAATATTTATATTGGTTGCCAATTAGACAACATATCTAGCACATCTAAAACCCCAAAAGAAACCTAATCCATCGCTAAAAACCCAAATAGAAACTGACAAAATCCAATATAAAAAAGCAAACTTTAGGAGAAATACAATCAAATTCAAATGAAAGAAAAATGCAAAAACTTTATTATTCTTACCAGAAACCTAGAAGCAAAAAAAGCAACAACAGTCCACCCACGATCTATTGAGGAATTTGACACCTTTCCTACTATAAGAAACCCATATATAGTTCGCCTTAGGTATGAAAGAAGAGTAGATAAGGAAAAAAAAAAAGAAGAGGTCAGACTTGAATTAAACAAAAAAAGAAGAGGTTAGATGGATCTACAATTTGTACCTGAGTCCCAGACAACGTTAGCCGTTGAGGTTGGAGAAGTTGAGAGAGAGATATGTCTTCTGCGGCAATTTAGGTCTAAAAACAAATGAGAAATAAAAAATATATATTTATACTCAAAACCAGTTCGGTTTTACCTGTTTTGAGGGTTAAAACGGAAAAAAAACCGAACTAGTCAGTTTTCTTAAAAAATCAACCGAACTATAGTAAAGATAAATCTTTTTTAAAAAAATATTACTTTTAATGGCGGTAACTCGAACCTGTGATATTGTCAAGGTTGAATAAGTATTTTTATCACTAAGCCATATTAGACCTATGATTTTAACCTTAATTACAATTACTAAAGAGAAAAAAAATCTAAACACATTCCGTCCATACCAATTTGGTAGAATCCAACAATATTTCTCTTTCACTTTTAGGGATGGTCTGGGGCCCATAGGGTCAGGGAAGGTTCCCCCACCATCTCCCTCATTCCTCTAGCCCTTTCCCCACCCCTTTCCTAAAACGCCATTTGGGGGAACTGAGATGGGGTGTTTGGGGGAACTGAGATGGATATTTCTGAAACCATTAATATATATGAGAAAGAAAAAAAACTCACCTTAACTCAAAAGTTTGAAAAGGAGTGTCCTTTGGAAGTGATGAGAGGTAAACTTCAGCAATTATCAGTGCCATCTGAAGCTTTTCAGCTGTGTTGAGGTTTTTCATTTATCATAAGTTTCTGTAAAGATATCATTCATGATCGTAAGTAGGGGTGGGCAAAAACCAATAAACCGAACCGAACCGATGAACCAAACCGGTCCAATCTGTTTTTTTCCGGTTTTTCATTGTTAACCGGTTCGGTTCGGTTCGTTTTTTTAAAAACCGGATATTTCGGTTCGGTTTCCGGTTCAAGGGTTTGAACCGGTGAACCGAACCGAGAACCAGTGTATATAATAAAAAATCCCTTTGTGTTATAATCAAAATAACATTGATAGATAACAATTAAATGTTACACAGTCTAAAAGAAAAACTGCATATAAGTAAATAAAAAATGTATTAAATGTTATTATCTAAGAGGATAACAGTTTTATGTTATAATCAAAACAATATTAATGGCACATTATATATATACATATATAAATTAAAAAAAAAAAAAACTGCATATAAAAAAAAAAAATTACTCATGTTAAATGTTACACGGTCTAAAAGATACATGCCATGCAAATGTAAATAGTAAAGTAAAAGGCCAAGAAATGAACAATCTTAGAAACTAAATTGATACACATACAACAATATTGTCTATTACTTTGTTTCATTCCCAAAATCGAAAAAATCGAACCGAACCGAAACGAACCGAACCGGTTCAATAGGTTTTTGATCGGTTCACACTTTTAAATTTTATCGGATCGGTTCACTTTTTCAAAAACCGGATATTATCGGTTTTTTATCGGTTCACTCGAAAAGTGAACCGATCCATTAAACGCCCGCCCCTAATCGTAAGTTTAAATTCGCTTAAAATTTATCACGTGCGGAGTGTTCCGTTGTGAACTTTTGCATTTAGTGAATTTTCCATAGAAAGAACTAACTCTCCTAATTTCTTTATACAGAAAATTCATTAAAATACAAAAGTCCAGAACTAACTCTCCTACTTTCTTTATACAGAAAATTCATTAAAAGACAAAAGTTCACATTAGGATAATTCGCACCTGATCATAATAATAACTACGATGATTATTTTTTTATTTTCTTAAGAGTAAGTAATCCACCAGAGGCCGTGCACTCTCCCTGCGGCCACTTAGCTCTGCAGTTAAGAATTTGGAGACAAGATTGAGTCTATTTCCAATTGAAGAAGCAAGAGTCAAGTGGGGGGAAGAGAAGTCATAGGCTCCAAAAATCAACCTCTAAAGCATTTTCATCCTTGGCCCTGTCATAAAATCACTTTCTGTAAAAGCACTTAAAACATTTATTGATTGAATTTAAAGGGGCTTTTGTGACAATCGAAAAAATGAAATTAAGATGATAGCTAGATAAAGGACATGGTTACCAGTTTTCATCATAGACCATTTCTTTGAATTTCAAGTAGTCAGCGGTAGATTGGGTCAACAGTGAGATCATCAGAGTTCACCTTCACAAATTCCCATGATCCAGGATTTGGTCTAACAGCAAAAGCTACATGTGGAGGAATAACCACAGCTTCCTGCACAAAAAAAAAAACAAATTTAATTTCTAGTCAGTTATAGTCTACTTGAGAAATATTGTAAACGAGGGCAAAAAAAAATCAAAAGAAAGAAAATGAAATCTATAAAATATATTTATATACCTGAGTGGAACACAAAATGTAGCCAAGTAAACCCTCCAAGACTTGGTTTCTTTCAGTCACATCATCAATGGCCTTAGCTGTTTCATCCATCAACTGTTGAAGCTTCAATGTCCTCCTCCCCTTCTCAATATACTTCGCAAAACACCTCTTCATATGATACCTACTCTTCTTCAAGGCCTCCAGCATCGTATCGGCTATCGATTCCGTTCTTTTCAAACCTAGATTATTCGAGGCCATACTAATAGGTTGATGATTGGGGAGAAGGAAATAAACTAATTTGGGTTTGTTAATGATCAGTTTGTGATCAATTTATAGAGATGGGAATATTTATGATGCATGGACATGCACGCATGTGTTATTTGGACAAGTTGTTTGCTTGTGTTAGGCGTCAAATGAGGAAACTTTTGTGGGTGAAAAATGGGCCCAGATAGGAGAGTCCAAGAGGAAGGAGAAAGAACATTCATTAAAGTGATCATTCATGATGATAAATTGGAGAGAAAGCAAAGAGTTTGTTAGATTCTTGAATATATATATATGATCAAGTACGTACTGAGATCAAAAACATAAAAAAAGCAAAGCAATATATTCTTTTCTTTTCGTGAGAGAATGAAAGATTATTTACGAAGACAAAACTGCAATCTTCACGTAACTTTCTCATCATTTTTTTTTTTTTTGACAGTAACTTTCTCATCATTTTTAATATAGAATAAAATAACGAGTTCTATAAATTTTCAGCACCTTTTGGTGTTTATTTTGTGGGACTAGCGCTAACTTAAAGGATGTGTTATATTTAATGGGTTCTTATCGATTGGTATCAAAACCTATACCGCATTGAACAGTGGATTAGTTGCGGGCGGGGTGACTTGAGGAGGGCTACTACCCGAGAAGGCCGTAGGATCCGCAAAATCACCCAACTGGGGAATGATGGGCCGCCATGGACGAGGTTGCCAAATTGAGTCTCATATCAACTAAGTATGAGATTAGTTGATTTATATCTCATATTGGCTAAGTATGAGATTGGTTGTGGGTATATAATTCATTGGGCACCCTCTCTTTATAAGTCGATTTTTAAAGATGAGCTATACCTCATGTGTTTGTATTGAACTATTTGTGTAAATTAATAGTTTGATGTATATAATATATATTATATACATAGTTTTACAGGAGTTTTAGCTTCTTCAATAATTTTGTGTTTACTTAAATCATGTAAATCAAAACCTTCAAAGCCAACGAGAGTGGAATTTGAGCCCAGGCCTAGTCCTTTTATACAACTACATAGGTAATATTTGGAAGTTCAAATATTGTCATATGGACATGATGTGTGATATCAAATAGACAAATACAATTGTAGACATATACCGATGGCATTTTGGGTTAGGGTAGTGTTTGGACTAGAATAGTGGAGATTAATCTATCTATTTTTAGTTGAATTTTTTTTACTAAATATATTTTCGGCGTCCATATATGAGATTGACGGTGAAGATTTTAAACATGTTTTATTTTTCATTTAAATTTTTTTATTTAAAATATGTTTGAAATGACAAAAGTACCCTTAGTTTTAATAGTCAAATCTGGTCAACGGTTAAGTTTGACCAAGTTTGAGTAATAGTAGGGGAGATGAGTGTCAATTAATAATAAAGTTATTTTCGTACGTAAAATAGTAAAACTTAGGGAGTGTGGTGTAATTTGCTCTTGTTGTTTTGTTTAAAGGGTTTGAAAAGTCTAGAATGCCCTGCTCCGTTAGTAGCTGACTGGAATGAGTCATGACTCTGAGATCAAATTCACTTTGCTCTCAATCTCTCGAGTCTCATCGTCTCATCGTCTCTACTCTCTCGCCGCCGTGGAGACATCACTCCTCCCACTGCCGGTCAGTCCCCACCTCCCATCTCAAGCTATTTTTTGTTGTCCTTGTTTGTCTTACAATTTCATATTCTCAGATGAAATTGATTATTGTATTCTTTGCTTAGTACAAATAATCAAACATAGATCTCATAAAGATACGAAAAGACAAAGGAATGCCTTAACAGTTAAGTAAATCACAAAATCCCACTCACTAGGATCTGGGGAAACCGCACCCGCTCTCTTAGTTCTCCTCAATTGGGACGATAGATCCGGTATAAATATTCATTGAAATTGTGTAACTCACTAAAATTACACACATAATTTTCTTTTGGTTTGCCGTATGATTTCTGCCGACTTATTTGATATACACACACATAATTTTCCGAGTTAATAAGATTATTGTTTTGGTTCATGGCAGACTGGGATGTCAGGAATCTTTGTTGTCCCAAAAGGCATGGAGAAATATTAACTATATTAAAGAAAGATACGACGACATACCGTCTATGTAACAGAAAATGGTACGAGAAATGACTACATGTTTTTTCTTTGCTGTAAATTGATGACTTGTGCTGAGGATAGGGCTGTGTGAACTGTACTAAACTTGTTTACATGCTAGTTTAGGAATCAAGTTGCGTGGAAAGAGCCACTGAAAACCCAGGTCTGTATCGATTTGGATGGACAGACCCTAAGTGCCATTTGATTCAGATTTTGTTTATTGGTTGTTGTATAGTAGAAGATCATCTTGCAGAACATGATATGCTTTTGTTGAAATTTTAATTTACGTGTGTTACTATGTATTGATAAATTTACGGATATGTTCATCACATTCATATCACCCGACTAATCTTATAAGTTCTTCATTGTTATTGTTATGAAGGGACTAAAAACAGTGGTTCTCTGAACTATTTTTCTAGCAATGGACAAGTCAAGTGCATTGGATTACATAAATCAGATGTTCCCAACAGGTTACACTCTTCTCTCTTTAACTTTTTCCACTTATATTATCTTTTTCCACTAAATAGTTTATCTTCTTACTAAGTTAATTTGCGTGATTGTACTTCACGATTTCCATTTTAGATAACACATATTGTGCTATTTAATGTTTATTATATTGATATCGTGAGATGTGGTTAATATTCAGAGGCATCTTTATCTGGTGTGGAGCCTCTTATGCAAAAAATACGTAGCGAGATTCGTCATGTGGATGCTGGAATATTAGCTGCTGTTTGCCAACAGGTCAATATTTTATTACTTTTCTTTTATTGGTATACTTCATCAAATCAGTCTGAACTAATTTTATTGGCATATTTTATTGGCATCTATTATCTGTTTGATGGTATTGCACATTATAGATGTGGTCTTCTTTTCTTGTTTGGGCGTGACTTGATGCTTGGTAACTATTCTTTCTCTCCCTCTCCCTCTTATGCTATTACCTTTTGGGATGAATGAGTATGAGGATGTCCCAGTTCTTCTCGACTGTCATGTTATATGTAGGGATTATCTTTCTGTCATCTGGACACAGAATTGAATCCAGGGAAAAAAGAAGACTTGAGTGTGGTGATCTTATCAAAGCTGTCTGAATTTGAAGGGGATATTACTAAAAAAATAAAGAAATAGATTTTGGGAAAGCTTAAACCGTATCCAAGAGTGGTCTGCAAGTGTGGAAGTGGAAACCGATGCATGCAAGATTAGTTCCTTTAGGAATATCTACTTTGAATTTCAACGTTAATAGAGTGTAATTTAGACTGAATTATGATGAGAAGTACTTGAACTATAAAGTAAAGAACAGTAAAATGGACCATTTTCATTAAATTTAAAGTTCTTACATATGTTTCCCCATCTTATTGCAGAGTTTAGGAATGTTGTGCACATTCCAGTTAAGCATAGAGTTCTTTCTGGACTTAGTTTTGCTTTGTAGTTAGTGAGACCTTGATTGCATTTGAGTTAGTTATTTGATGTTTTTGTTATTTTTCTTCTCTTTTTTTTTTTTTTTATCATTTTTTTTGGGGTACCTGCTAACATGTCTTTTTGGGATAGGATAGCTCTTATATTTGCGATGATGTTTTGTGGTGGGGTGATTGTGATTTCTCAGTATCTTTTCCTCATATTTATCATCCTTTATAGTATTGAAGCGGGCTCAATTACTGATGGCTTTCCTTGTTTCTATAGCTAATTCATAATTCCTGTAATTATTTATCTCCCCTTTGGCCAGAATGATGGCCAGAATGAGTATTTAAACTTTAATCCAAGTGGGACAAAAACTGTTACTGATCGCCTTCCACACCTGCACACACAAACACACAGCATTAATGATCCCTGTCATTTTTTATTTTCTACTGTTTGAAGTAATATCTTGTGATAAATAATTTGATTACTAGCAATCAGAGAATTTAAAGATACTTCCGTCTTCTTTATCCTTCTCAATCAGGGAAGGGCTTTAGTTAGGTTTTGTTTACTTTTGGGATTTTTTTCATATAAAGTCTTTTGGCAGGATACTGTGAGAGCAGGATAGGTTTTTGCCAGAGCTTTTTTGCTGTTTTGTATGGTTTTTGGGGTTCAAACGGTAGAAATGTTTGGTCCCCTCAGTAGACTGTTGATTCACTTTAATAATCTCTCTTGTTTTCCTAATAAAATTTTTCACTTTCCTATTAAAAAAAAATAGAAGTATTATCGACACCATCTTGCATTGACTTGCATTTGGAAAAAAATGATTGTGATTATTTTTAGTCTTTGACGGCTTTATGACCATGATTTCAGAGTAACTCAGGAACGAAACCAAAGGAAGATCTTGCTGCTGCTACATGTGCTGTTGAGGTCAATTCATTAGGTATAAAGTTTATCAACCACTATACATATTGCTGTACAAGTTGATTCTTAACAAAGAAATAAGATATAGCCATACAAGGTAATTACGTGAAGGAAAGTTTGTCCAAATAGGAGTCTCTTTGTATTGGTTTGAGCTGTTGAAAACAAAAGAAAAAGCCTCTAATGTATTTGAGATTTTTTTTCTTTTTCATTTGAGCTTTTTGGTGGCAATACAGGAACTCATGTATAAGATCTGAAAAATAAAAACCAAAGCTGAACAAAGTGAAACAATGATTCAAGAAATATGTCATGATATTAAGAAGTTGGACTTTGCAAAGAAGCATATAACAACTACAATTACAGCCCTTTATCGTCTTACGATGGCAGGTTAGTCTATTCTATTGCTTCTTTTTCTTTTACTGAATTGTTTATGTGTTCTTATTGTTCATTGACATTTAGATCATTTAGTTATTGGCTTATTGCTAGTTATGGATTATAAGATATCTAAAAATTGGTATTTGCATCTTAAAGAATGAAATTCTTTCTTTTTCTGATAAAAGAGTGTTATGCATTGCAAATAGTAAACAATTGCTTACAAGTTGTGCTGTTGAGGAGCACGCATCATGTAGATGAATGACATGTATTCATGGCTTTGTTAGTGATAAAACATGTGACAATTAATGTGCTGACAGTCAAGTTTTCTCTTTGATGCTGGTTTGAGTGCTAAATTGCATGTCTTTTGTATAAAATTTGTTACCACACTTTTCCATGATGTGGCAGCATCTGCTGTTGAGCAGCTTCAGGTAATGGCTTCAAAACGGAAATATACGGAGGTAGCTGCACAGCTTGAGGTATTTTACTTGTCAATCCTTAAATCCATACTCTAAAAATGATATTGGTTATGCCATGGCTTTTAACTTTGTAGTACTCGTACTCTTTTTTTTTTTTTGTTTCCTATTAATTTCCTTCCTTGAACACTCTTTTTGCTGATGTTCTAGGACAGTGCATCCTGTTTACAATGCTAGTTCAAATGCATTTCAGGATGTTAACCAATTATGTAATCATTTTGAAGCCTATAGGGATATTCCAAAGATGACAGAGCTTGGGGAGAAGTTTAAGAATATAAAACAAATACTCAAGTCACATGTATTCTCTGACTTCTCAAGGTATGTTATCTTTTAGTCTTTAATGCTTCTTTTGTCCCTTAGCAACCAGTATGTAGGTGCTCCATTATAATTTATAATGCTAATGCTAGCATTGGTCTTCTGCTTTCCATGCATTTATTAAGTTATTTGTTATTGGATTTTCATTATGCTGTATTGTTATGTATCTACTTTGCATCCCTAAAAGTCATATCTAGACAATTTTTGTAATACGTGAAGAAATTGAATTAGATTAGGGGTATTTCATATTTCAAGTAAAGGCAGTTGAAGAATAGAGCATTAATTCTTTAGACTCTTGCCTATTACAAAAGGATACTTGTTTAGGCCTTCAAGTCTTTCAGATTTAAGCTTCTACATGTGGTCATTACTAGTATTGTGTAGGATTTTTTGTTGGTTTTCATGTGGGGTATATACCGCTCATCACACTTTTGTATTTTTGGGGATGTTATAGAGTTTTTGTGTGGATCCCTAATTCAACCTTAGTTACTTTTTTATTTTTATGTTAATATATAGTTGTTTTTGATAAAAATAAATAAAAAAGGGGAAACTTCAATCTAGTCCCTAACTCTGATGGAAAGATAGTTTTTTACTTATCTTTCTATTATGGGATCACGAGGTTCTTAAATTATTAAAAATAGCTCAATTCAGTTCCTTTGACCAACTTTTTGACCGTCAACCGTTACGGAATCAGCTGAAAGACGATTTCCCCTTGAACTTAGTTGAACCAATAAAATTACGATTTCTGTAGTCCTTTTGACCTTTTCTAAAGCTATTTGGATGGCTAAGGTTATGTCATGGGAATTAAAAACCAATGGAGCAGGGGCGGGGGGCGGGGATGTTATGCTAAAATTCTTTGGTGGTGTGCCATGATGGCTCTCTTTTGGGTTGCTTGGATGGAAAGGAAAGAAGCAGTTTTGAGAATAGAACAGAGGAAAATATTTGCTTTTTGTGGGATAGGATTCACTTTTGGGCCTCTCTTTTGGCTTTTGTTTCTACCGTTTTTAAAGAAGTTCCTTTCTTCTTTATCAACTTTAATTGGGAAACTGCTATAGCTTGATAGGTCTTGTTTTTGCTCTTGCGTAGAGCTTTTATCTTTTCTTTTGTATAGGCATTTTTTGTCATTCGGTAGCTGTTTCTTGTTAAGGACAGCTTGCTTTCTACTCTTGTAAATCTGTTTGTTCAATACAACTGCTTTTGTTCAGAAGAAAATAAAAAATTCTTAAATCCTATTTGTTCTATATTGAACCTTGCAAAGTTTCCTTTTTATTTTTTTGGCTATTTCAATGGTTTTGTTATGCAATATTTGGCCAGGACTATGATCTATTCGTCATGACGTTATGAGTGTTCTCAAAATGTGTACAGTGAGCGTTTATAAATATGAGAATCGGGTCAAAGAATTCTATGTCAGGGAGAATTCATATCTCCATTATATATAAGTTTACAGTATTTGAAATTATATATAAAATTATTGGTTTTGGGGTTACCTAGCAGTTGGTAAAAGTTCTTCTGGGATACATGGCAAGAAAGGAATAAAAGATTTTGAAGACTCCAAGGAGGAGGTGGCTCTGGGATAAAGTTAGATCCTATGCTTCTCATTGAGTGTCCACACTAAGGAATTCTAGGATACACTAATTTGTAAGGATTCTGTTTGTACTAATCTTTAAGGGTTATGTTATGTATGGCATAATCATATGTTCTTGTGCAAGGGAGGACTTTGGTTCATCATATGAAGTGTTTCATTGAGATTATAATCTTTGGGACTTGTTTCGAGCTTTAGGCTAATAAAGATAGAGGTAGCTCTTAAGAATTATTTGTACTTGCTGATTTTGCAGTTTAACTTCCATGGAATCATTTCATCTTGCTTCGAACCCCATTTGATAGTTTATGTAGAACCAGAAGAGAAGATGCATATTTTTTTCTTCTTTTGTGGATGCAGTTTAACTAGGTAGCTCTTCAGATAGTTTATTGCATCTTCTGTGGATCTTGTGTATATTTTTTCCTTAAATAATGTTTTTTTTTTTTCTAATTATTTTGTAGTAGGAGGAAACATGGGACATCGAAGAGGGAAGTCAGAATAATGTTCTAAACAGTAGCATGCAAGTATGTACTATAACTTACTGTCTCTCTTTGAAAATGTGTGATGTATAGTGGGAGCTTTGAATTAGCATTTGGAATTTCGCTTTGATGGCATATGGGGGTTTCTTTTGAAATTAAGTAGTTCAGTGAATAATTAGTGTAACTTTTTATTAATTGCCAATAATATATATGATGTTAAAATAGTTGTAGAAAAGCTCTGCAAGCTTCTCAAAAAAAAAAAGAAAAAAGAAAGAAAACCTCTGCCAGGTATATATAACTGAGTCCTGGTTAGTAGACCTTTTTAATTTGGTATAATGCAGTGAACTTATCGTTAATTTACATATATTAAAGAAATAGATAGGATACATTTAATTTTGGTTGTAGGTAGACCATTTCGAAGTTATATCTGTTTCCTTTTAGCTCTTAAGGATATAGACATATAGTATGCTATGCTATTAGTTGTCACTTTTTCCATGATTTTCTATATTGCAAATGCAGCTGTCTGATTGCATTTCTTTTGTCAATTGGCTGTCGATTTTGTTTAATTGTTAATATTTGAATTAATGACCATCCTTGACCTTAGCGTTTACTACTTGAGCAAATTAATGACCACATGTGCAGTCCAAATTGAATCTGTATAAAGCAAGAATCTCCAATATCCTTGAATTGAAATGCTTAACTAACTAGATTCTTGTGTTTAGTAACAACTGGTAATTATTTTTATTATGGGCCTGACTTTCCTATAAAATAAAATAATATAAACATTATGGGCCTCAGTTGCTAAAGAACTTCTGGATACTTTATTCTTAATACAGCTTAGCTGGGTGGGGACTGTGAGATAGTATTATCTATATTTTTCTTTTTATGAGTTTCTTTATTGTGTTTTTTTTGTTTTTTTTTTTTGTTTTGGTGGCTGTTTTTTGGTCGATGGTACTTTTTGTAATTTTGTTGAGTTATTATATCTACTGTATATACTTAGTTGCTCGTTGTTTTTATTTGCAGTTGTTTCTTATTATCAAAAGGAGCTTAAAGCGGTGCAGTGCTCTAACAAAGAGCAAGGTATTATTTAAGCTGTTCAAGGTGCATTCTTTAAGCTTGTCACATCATATCCCATTATACCATGTGCTTTCGCTGCTACATTCATCGTAACAAGACCAAACATTGAAAAAGATGGTCTTCAGGGGTGTAGTGCTCAAACAAAAAGTTAAAATATCAGTTAGCATTTAAGAATTACTGGGGGGAGATATTTAACAGGTTGCAAGGAGCCAAGGACTATATATACTAGTTGCGTGTATCATGATAGAATGTTATGGCTAGATGGATGATCAAACCATGACCTTCAACCCATGCCTTCTGCTGTAAATGAAGCACCTTTTTTGTTGGATGACTGAATTATGTTGCTTTAGGTTTCTCAACAAGTATACTGCACATGTAGATGAAGTCATATTTTGTATATGTGATGCTTACTGTTGCTGGTAAAGAAGATCAGTTGACTGAGGCCTCTCTCCCTGTTTTTTTTTTTTTGCTTATTGCATAGACTTTATGAATGAGCTTGGATTCAAATGCATAAAATGGGTTTGTCCAGAAGTGGAAACCCCAGTACTAAACTCATGGGACAAAATGAGGTTTGGCTGAACAGATCATTGCCATACTGTCAATGGTATCTAGCATGTGGATACACCAAGTAATGACTAATTGAGACCGTGTTTGCTTATGAACAATATTTTTTTAGGATTAGTACTTATGATTCTATGCAAGTTTTAAGCTTCTAGGTGGCAAATTATATGTTAGAAATAATGAACAAAGAAGGTTTTCCTGATGATTAAATAGGAAGTTTGACATTTTAAAATTTTGTACATATAAAATATTGCTGACATATCGACAACATTAAGGATATTTTACAAAGATTGGTGAAGTATTACATCAGTATATCAATTATTTTTTCAGTAGATCCAAGAGCTTAAGTTGTTAGAATATAACTCAATAATGGTATTTGAGCACTCTAACACACTGCTTGAAGGTCGACAACTTTTTCAGGTAATTTATTTATGTGCTTAACATGTTATCTACAAAGAGGGGAACTTTATGAAAGCCTAGTGACTTGAGTTTATTATTTTGACAGTCTGAAGAATTGGTTGAAAGTGTCTCCAAATTAATTGATCCTCAGTTAGCAGATGCAATGGATATGTCTGATGTGCAAGTACTGATTGTTTCATAATTAGTCCATTATTAATTAGTGATTCTCCTGTTCATTTTTTCAGTCTTCATGCAACTCTGCAGGATGAATTTTCAGCAGTTATAACCAAAGCATCAGTAACCTTAGTGCTTGGCCTGGAAACAAAGTTTGATGCTGAAATGGCTGCAATGACACGTGTTCCATAGGGTAGCCTCGAAGCTGTGGGTGATCAGAGTAAGATACTTCCATTAAAAACTTGGAACCCTAACTAATTACAGCCTGAGAACTTTACGCATATAACTACATCCATCTTCTTGCAGGTATGTCAATGGAATAAATATGATCCTTACTAGTAGCATTCCTGTACTTGGAAGCCTTCTTTCACCGGTTTACTTCCGGTTCTTTTTGGATAAGGTACTTATTAAAGAGGATGACATGTCAGATGACAGAGATTATGGTTAAGATTCCCTTATACTGTTATGCTACTGCTTGCATACAGTAATACCTTTTTCCCCTTCAATTATTCTGTATCATTTTCTTATAGTCTGTATTATTTGAAAGCTTTTATAAAGATAAATGAGGATGAGCATCAGTTGTATTTCACTGTCAAATGATCTAGGAAAGATCAGAAACATTGCACTTTTACCTTATGAGGTGGTGCTTGTCTCTGTCATTATTTGTACGTCTCTTTTGATCATAATTAAACACAGATTTTGATAGTAATATGTCGTGTAAGAAGTATAGCATTCTCCTTTTGTTTGTCTTGGAGACTGCAGAGGATCATACTCATTTATGCTAGGAAGTTGATATCATAACCTAACTGTTAATACTTGGGAAAACTCGCTGCTGTTGATCATACCTTATAAATGTGCAATTTATGTGAGCGGTATATGTGATTGTATTTGTGTGTTTCAGTTGTGTTTTATTTAATGATGTGATCCTATTGTAGATGCTATTGGATACACAAGCTATAAAAACTATTCTTCTAGATATACCCGCTCTTGGTCGACAGGTGAGTTACTTCTGCAATAAGTTTTGTATGCACATTCGGATTTCGTGGAACTTAATGGAAGTTCTGTGTTCAAGGCATCGTTTTAATATTTGTACAGATTCTTGTTCCGTTTCACAATTCTAATCTTTAACCATTTTATATATTTTTCTAATGCAGACGACAAGTACCACTAGCTACTAAAAATTTGTAACCCGTGGGATGAGCAAAGCTGAAGCACTTTTGAAGGTTTGTCATCAAGTTACGAGCAGAGGTTACTTTCTATATAGTTACTGTTCTAAACTCACAATTAAAATTGTTCTTCATTCTACACGTCATACCATCCCCCATAGATTCTGTTGCAGATACATATTGTGCATATTGTTACCAAAGGGATCACCAATGGAATTTCAGCGCATTCTATAGTTTAAGGTTATGATCAGTTATCACTTGCACATTATTTATTTCTCACAAACATGGCTTAATATTTGATAATTTTGGTAACTTTGATTAGATTTTATCTTGACTGTAGCATGGAGGGACCTAGAGAAATAATTTTGTCATGTCATGTGCTTTACTGCTTTGGTAATATAGGTTTGATTGGATATGATGTTATGTGCAGGGCCTCAAAAAAGCTGATCAGCAGAGCATACTGGATGACTTCAACAAACACGGGCGTGGAATTAAGCATCCCGCCGCCATTGTCCCGTCAGTTGCTCCTCCTGCTGCACCAGCAATTAGCCCCGCAATGACAGCTTCCAGTCCTGTTGGTTTTATTGCGTCCCGAGAATATGTGCTAACGAGTGCAGCTGCACCTGGATGAGGGGCAGCCACTACAGGTTTCAAGTGGTTCCGTGCTGTTACTGAAGCTGACAAAGATTGCAAGGATGGACCTTTCAGGAAGCTATTCAACACTTAATATTCTGCACTTTCTTTATTTACAATGATTTCCGTGCTGTTGTTACTGAAACAGTTTCTCAGACCTGTTTTTGCATTTTCAATGAATAAAAATCCTATAAGACGAATCTGGTAGTTTGTTAAAAAATGTATATGGTTAAAAAATGAAAGTTGATATTTTCAGAAGTTATTTTCAATTTTCTCCCATAATAAAGTGGTAGTAGGAAATAAGAAAGAAACAAATCAAACAGCCCCCAATTAATAAGAGAGAAACTTATAAAGTGCAGTGGGATGCACGTACAAATAGCATGTATACTTGTGGAAATAGAGCAATTTTTTTTTTTTTTTTTGTTTTTTTTTTTTTAAATGAGTGTTTGTTTAGTAACGGTTTAAACTCTACTGTTTTTACTTAATTTAAAATCGACAATAATATCAAAAGTTTAATCAAACAACTTTATATTTTGAGACAGTAAAAAGTTTAACAAAACAAGCACAAAAAATATATTTTCTAGACGTCTCTTAAAACCTCCGTGGAAAAAATGCAAACTAAATTTCAAGAAATCAAAATACATTGATCATTTTCTTCTAGACTTAAATAGTAGAAAAGCTCAAAACGTGCTATACTGTATATGCTTTTAGAAAAATGAATTTGCACCAGTAGTGGCATGCCTGACTTGTCAATAAAGCTTGTTGTTAATCAAGTCAAACATTTTCTTCGATATCATTATAAAGTCGGAATCATTTATAACTCCGACAATACGTTATACACTAAACATCATGAGATAACCATAACTTACAATAAATTTCATAATAGAAAATTTGATCATTTTTTATCCTAAACTTCTACATATCGTGTTATATCTTTTTGGAAAATTGAGTTTCTACAACTACAAGTGGTGCCATGCTTGACTAGTCAAGCTTGTTGCTATCAATCCAGACTAATTTTCTTTCATAACAAGTCGGAATCATCCTCAACTCCAATAATACATTAGACACAAATTCAAAGTAGTGACAGTTTTTGGGGTTGACGAAAATTTAAAGTCTAATCTAAATTGGAAAAAAGTACTAAACAAATCCATTTGATCACCTATCACCGGTAGAGCTTGAAATCCCATTATTTGCTCTCATGAATTGGAATGGAAGCTACATATCACTAAATAGAAACATGATCTTTTATTGTGGAGAAAAAACGTTGTAAGTGCGGTAAAACTTTTGCAAAAACTAGCTAGCATGACATAGTTTTTATTATAGATTACTACTATTTCACTAAACTTTTTGCCACATATTCCTCGGCAAATAATCTAAATCTTAGGCACAAAAAAAAAACATAATTTTTAAAAATATTTTTCATAGTTTATTCCGGTCCAGTTTGGCTGCCCACCCCTAGTTATACGTAAGGGCCGGGAAAGACCAATTCAAAGTCTTCTGCAACAAGCATGTGTGGAAAAATGAACTAGCATCCAATAAATACAAAATTTTGATCACTTTCATTGGGACAATATTGATATGTCTACTGAATAGTATTGACTTCGTCAATCCAGTTGCTTTCAATAGAAACTTATCTCTCTTTAGCGGTTCAAAATCATCCATAACCACATAACTTAAGTGACATATATACTTCATAAGAGAGGTATTTGTTTTAGTAGATATAACCACACTCCATTAATTTTTCAATATCCGAATCCGATTTTGTAATATAAATTTGTTTCCATATATAGTGAATATTTCCCCCCTTTCGGATTTCATCCATTTAGTCACTACTTCACTAAAGCTGAGGAGAAAGTCTAATAATGTATACATCCCCAGTAATTTTCATTCAAAATGATATGTAAACTTTATAATGTTTACAACATCGTTATGCATGTTATATTTAAGGGTTTGTTTGTTTGTTTTTATCTTGTCTGATCTGAAATGAATATATTAATACGTGTTTTTTTAAGTCATTGAAGATCTGAAATGAGGTAATAAAGAAGCAAATAAATTAAGTCAAAAAATTTACTGTTATTTGAAAAATGGAAACTCAACAAGTATTTAACATCTCAATTCCAAAAACGCACTTAAAAAACATAATAACTACAAGTCTACAATATTATTTTATTAAAAACAAAAACAGAGTCAAAATTGTTTGCTATTTGTAATTGTATAAGGTTTAAAAATGAAAGTTTAATATTTTCAAATGTTATTTTAAATTTTCTCCCAAAATTTAAAGTAGCAGTAGTTTCTTTATTGATTCTGATTCAAAATCTTTGAAACGCAAATCAAACACTCCCCGATTAATAAAGGAATTGAAGGGAAAGAAACTTGGTTCAGTGGGATGAAGAAAACATTGGTTGATTGACCCAAGTTTCAAAGTCTCCTAAATCAAGTTTGAAAAGTGTGATAAAACATGTAGAGAATTGGTTATGGAGATAATAAAAAAAGTTTAATTCGTTGACGAAGTCATTCATTCATGTTAATATAAATAGTCGGTAGCCACTCTCTTGCGAATTGCAATTTGCAAAGGTATTAGATTGATTGTATCTCTGGGAAATAGAAAAGTGTGTATTGAGATATGGTATCAAAGCAGCAGCCATGGATGTTTGTATGGCTTGCAGTATTGATTTTTATTGTTTCATTAGAAAGTAGGTGGAGTGAGGGTTGTCTGGAACAAGAGAGATTTGCTCTCTTGCAACTTAAACATTTCTTCAATGATCCTTATTACTACCTTCAAAATTGGGTTGAGGGAGATCACAACAACTCAGATTGCTGTCAATGGGATGGGGTTGAGTGCAACAATGATACCACCGGCAGAGTCATCTCACTCGATCTTTCTTTTACAAGAAATAGAGAAATGGGAGAATGGTATCTAAATGCTTCTTTGTTTTCTCCCTTCCAACAACTGCGCACCCTTTACTTAATGGACAATGGGATAGCCGGTTGTGTTGAGAATCAAGGTCGCTTGCCTAAATTTGCCTTTCATATCCTTGTCTAATTCTTTTATATATTATGTCAATAATTTGTTACACTATCCTATCAAACTTGTGTATATATTTTAAACAATTTCCTTGCAGGTTTTGAAAGATTATAACTCATCTACAGTACTTTTTGGAGAAACTGCTGAAGAAAGTATAGAGAATAATATAATAAGTTTGATTTACTATATTAATGAAACTATTTCTTCTCATGTTACAGGCTTTGATAATTTGTCAACATTGAGCAACTTGGAGGCACTCTATTTAGGTGGAAATAGCTTCAACAATAGCATTTTATCATCTTTGAGTACTCTTTCGTTGTTAAAAAAATTATAACAAACTTAAAGGAACGGCTGATTTTCAAGGTGAGATTCAAATTTACCTTTTTTTTTTTCTCCTGTCTATATGAAAACAATAAATCTATAGGTTGAAAAAACTTAACATTATCTCTAAGTACTACTCTTTTATAGTTATTATATCTATTTATTTCCATGCAAGAACAAATTAAAAGAAATAATTGATTTAAGGTGATTTTCATTTTTACATTTTCTCTCTCAAAATCAAAACAATAGAGCTCTAAGTTGAATAAACCGGATCTTATCTAAGCTTATATTAGCTAAAAGTTTGGAAATGGATTCTTTGAGCAACTCAATTTACACTTTTAAAATTGTTGGTAGAGACAAAAATAAAAACGTATATTATTTCATGCGATGCTTCTTACTGACTTTCTCACCCATTTTTAGAATTAGACTCTCGTAACAATTTGTTGTTTTTGGAACAAGCAAAATGAGATTAATGATATTTCAAAAAGAAAAGAGATTAATGAAATTCATTTCCCAAAGATATTAACGAAAGCAAAACTTGATTATTTTCTGAGGTTATTCATTCATTCCATCACTAAATGATTTATTAAATCGTTTTAATAATTATTTTCCGAAGTAAGAGATTGTATTTTGTTCATTAATTTTAGCAGTTTTTTTTAAAGAATGTTGAGAATGACATAAGTAGTTTAATTTTCAAATTAACTGAGATTGTTTATGAAATAATTACTTATTCTCATGTTACAGGTTGGAAGTTGAGTAACTTGGAATATTTGGATTTAAGCGATAACAACTTTAACAATAACATCTTATCATCTCTAAGTGCACTTTTATCGTTAAAAAGGTTATATCTTAGAGATGTTGGGTTGGAAGGATCCGTTGATTTATCAGGTTATTGAATTCGCTACTACTCTTCTTTCTCTTCCTGTATAGCAACCAACTTTGATTTATGTTGTTTTTAATAATTGGATGGAAAAATTTCTCTGCTTCGTTTTCTTTTCTTTTCTTTTATTTATTTATTTTGTAAAATTTCATTAACTCTGTTTAATTTTGATCAGAAATATTTGATTCCTTGAGCAAATTAGAGGAGTTGGACCTGAGCAACAATCATATAAACAAATTAGTGGTCACGAAAGGTACCAATTAAAACAAAATTCGATTACTTCAAAAATGTTGGTTTTGTCTATATAATTAGTTAATAAATCATAAAAGTTTTCATTAGCTTAAATATATATAATCTTATATTATTAAATTTGAAAAACATTAAAAAAAATGCGGTTTTCACAACAATCATTTTCTATAGCTAGCACCTTGAAGATAATTTTGTTTATATCTTTCCATTAACGGATAATGGTATTGTAGGTTTGAAGAATTTGCAATTCCTTAATCTAAGGAATGTCAGTATTCACGATGGAAGCACCCTATTACAGTCATTAGGGTCGTTGCCATATTTAAAGATACTTGAACTTAGCTATAATAATTTTAGTGGAAATATAATGAGTACTCGAGGTAAGTAAGCTAGCTCGTGTCAACTTCCATTATTTTTTCTTATAATCTTTCATATATAGCTTCATTTAAATAAAGTTACTCTCTTTTTCAATGACATTGCATAATGACAGAGTTACTGCTCTTCATATATAGCTTCTTGAATGTTTTAATACACTTGTTTAACTCCCATATACCCATATATTATGAATTAGATTTCTTTTATCAAGAGGTACAAGACTCAAGTCCCAACACATATATTTTCAAGGGATATAATCATTTTTCCTTTTGTAGTTTGCTATATTGATTGATATAAAAAGCCCACATTTGTATTTTTGCAACTGTTATCGGTTGTCCCTCTCTCTTACAAAACACACACTTGATTTACAAACACATTCACACAATTTCTTTTGATATTTTCATAACCAAAAATCACAACCAACAAACAATATAAAAATAAAAAAATAATAATAATCAAAGATCCAAATTTTTCCTCCTATAATTCAAACACCATCCCTGAAAACACAAAACAAACTATACGATTCAAACCAATAAAAGATTCAAACTTCAAAGCCTAGTTGCACCTACGGTTGAAAATAAAAAGAATAAATCTTACAAAACCAAAAATTCAGCAAACACACGGATAAAAAACAATGGTAAAAGATATTATTAAATATCAAATATTATTTGACTGATATAAAAAAAAAAGGTACCAGATCTGGTTTGGAACCAGAAATGGAGATGATGGAGACCAAAAAAGGTACCAAGCTGGGGGGAAGGCCGGTTTGGTTTGGAGACGATGGAACTAGAAAGGGTACCAGATCTGGTTTGGAACCAAAAAATGTGGTGTGATATGTGAATCTTTGGTGATGATGTTGAAAGACAAAGAAGATTTTGATGATGTTCAATACTGGGTGATGATAGGTAGGTTAGTAATATTTTAAGGGGATCAATGGATGATGTGAGATTTATGGAAGTTTTCGTTGGAGGAATCTAATTTTCCGGAATTTTTTTTTTTTTTTTTTGGAATTGATTTGCTTTTGTTTATGGAACAAAAGCAAATATTATTTGGTTTTTATTTTTTATATATTTTTTAAACTTTTTTATTTATGATAATTCTTTGATCTTATAATAATTTTAAAATAAAAATAATTTTAAATCTTTTTTAAATCTTATAATAATTTTAAAATAAAAATAAAAAGAATAACGTATGTATTAATTTGAAAATTTCAAGTTACATTTGACTTTATATATCTCATTTTTATAAACTTATCATTTTTATTATGATCTATGTTTAATATTTTTTTATAAAAAATTACCAACTCTTTGATCAAGGAGATCACATGAACTGGAAATACAAAACACTGAATGAGGGACACAAAAACAACCACTAGATTCAATCACATGGAAAATTTATCAAACTATTTTTCAGAAGAAAAATGAAGTTAGTTGCTGAGATAAAATGAGCCAATTAAAGTTGAATCTAAAATAACCAATCTATTTTACACGATAAATATTAGCAATTAACAATAATATTTGACATTTGGGTTAAGATCATCCCATTTAGCTTAAATAAATATTAATGTATATTTGGTTTTGTTTTTATAGATTTGTCTAATTTGAAGAATTTGAAATATCTGAGCATGGATTATACTAATCTCAACATCAGCATTCTACAAAACATTGGATTGTTGACTTCTCTTGAGAGTTTATCGTTGAGGGATTGTAGTCTGGAAGGCATATTACCTGATCAAGGTTAATAACCTCTCTCTCTCTCTCTGAGTGATTATGTCATTTTAATTATCCCATAAAAAAATTCAACCTAAACCATTTATGAAAGGATATATTTCAGGCGGCCTTTGTGAGTTGAAGCATCTACAAGAGCTGGATCTCTACAATAACAATCTAAGGGGTAGCTTGCCTTGGTGTTTTGGAAATTTGACATCCCTTCAAGTCTTACATCTCTCTTCCAATCAATTTTCTGGAAACATCTCTCCCCTTAGAGCTCTTACATCCATCCAAGAATTATCTATCTCTTCCAATCAATTTTCTGGAAACATCTCTCCCCTTAGAGCTCTTACATCCATCCAAGAATTATCTATCTCTTCCAATCAATTTTCTGGAAACATCTCTCCCCTTAGAGCTCTTACATCCATCCAAGATCTCTATCTTTCATATAATCACTTCCAAATCCCAATTTCACTTGAACCCTTTTTCAACCACTCCAAACTAGAGTATTTTTACGGTTACAACAACCAAATATATGCAGACACAGCTGAGTCACATTTTTCAATCACCCCAAAATTCCAATTAAATTCACTTGTGTTATCTGGTTGCAGAGATTGTGTCACATTTCCCAAATTCCTCTACCATCAACATGACTTGTCTTACGTTTATCTTTCTCACAATAACTTGACGGGAGAGTTTCCAAATTGGTTGTTAGATAACAACACCAACTTAGATGAACTTGTTCTAGTCAACAATTCTCTTACAGGACCTTTACATTTGCCTACCCATTACCACCAGAATTTAACATCATTAGATATCTCCAATAATTTCTTCCACGGAAATATTCCAAAACAAGTGGGAGCATATTTGCCAATGTTGTCGACTCTAAACATTTCCATAAATGATTTTGATGGTCGCATTCCCTCTTCGATCGGTGATATGAAAGAACTGTCTTTTTTGGACTTGTCCTACAATAAATTGTCAGGCGAAATACTAGAGCACTTGGCCAAGAGCTGCATCAATTTACGATACCTTGTGTTATCAAACAATAGCTTGGAAGGTCAGATATTCTCTACTGCAAATTTTAACTTAACAAACTTGTGGAGGCTTCAGTTGGATGGAAATCAATTCATTGGAAAGATCCCAGAATGCTTGCCAACTCCTCCAGCTATTTGAGGGGATTATATCTTGGTGATAATCATCTATCTGGTAGGATTCCCAGTTGGTTGGGGAATATGTCAGAGTTGGTAGATCTTACGATGCCCAATAATCATCTAGAAGGTCCAATTCCACCTGAGTTTTGTCAACTGCAAAATCTTGAAGTTTTGAACCTTGCAGAGAATAATATTTCTGGTGATTTACCATCTCGTTTTAGTCCACCAAAAATCCAACAAGTTCACTTATCGAAAAATAAGTTAGAGGGACAGTTGAAAGATGCATTCTTTAATAGTTCTTCCTTGGTGACACTAGATCTTGGCTATAATCACTTCAATGGTGGGATTCCAAACTGGATTGGCCGGCTTTCTAACTTGACCTACCTTATATTGTCTCATAATAATCTTGAAGGTGAAGTGCCACATCTAGTGTGCAATTTAAAACGGTTGCGTTTGATAGATCTTTCTCATAACAATTTCTCTGGAAAAATTCCTCATTGCCTAGATATGACTGCACTCCATGGCGATTTTTCAACTGCTACTGAGCCAATGAGAAATGAAGAAATTGTACGGTTCAAGAAGAATAATACAACCTACTACTACCAAAAAAGTGTTGCTCCAGTGAGAAAGGAAGAAAATGTAGAGTTTACAACGAAATAGACATCCTACCCTTACCAAGGAAGAATTCTTACTTACATGTCTGGAGTTGATCTTTCATGCAATAAATTAACAGGTGAGATTCCACATCAAATTGGAAACCTTACCAGGATCCACGCATTGAATTTGTCATACAACAATTTAACTGGATCGATCCCATGGACATTTTCAAACCTTGAACAAATTGAGAGCTTGGATCTTTCCCACAACAACTTAAATGGAAAGATCCCTCAAAACATTACTGATCTATTCTGTTTAGCTGTTTTTAGTGTAGCTTACAATAATTTGTCAGGAAAAACTCCCGAGAGGATTGCACAATTTGGTACCTTTGAAGAGAGCAGCTATCAGGGAAATCCTCTTTTATGTGGCCTTCCATTGCCAAAAAGTTGTGGATCACCACCCTTGGCGCCAAAAGCTGCAACCGATAATGATGAAGATATCGATTTCGTGGACATGGACATCTTTTACATCAGTTTTACCGTGAGTTACATCGTTGTGGTCTTAACAATTGCTATAGTTCTGTATGTAAATCCTTATTGGCGACGAACATGGTTCGATCTTGTTGAAACTTGGATGACCTCATGTTACTATTTCATTATCGACCATCTCCCTAAAGGATTCCGTCATTGAACTATGCTTTGTAGTGTTCTCTATGTAAGGAAATCGTAAGGTAAATGGCAGTAGCCTTTTTTTTTTTAATAAGATGTACTAAAATTTGCAGTACAGCCCAGTAATATAGTGGAGTGCAAATTATCCATAAAAACAAGAGCATGGTCTTATGGTTTTATTATTCAAATCTCATTCTCTCTTATGATCAACATAGCTACTAATCTCTCTTATGTAGTTTACTTGCATAATCTCATTAAACAATATTCCATGTATACTATTTATCCAAACAAGCAATCACAACTTCATAATCAGCCCCACAAAAGATATAAAGCATCAGTTAATAGCAGAGTTTTTGTAGACTTGTTACTTGTTGGGTTTGACAGAAACATGTAAAACTGCTTAATGTTATCAATTCTTCACTCTTTAACTATTCTAAACCAGTTATAAGAAAATTTGATGCAATAGGAACTGTTGCATTATTGATTCACAGTATATAACCTTTCAATATTTATGACACTAAAAAAATATAAATTACCTCTCAATTGCTTCCAAATCATACAAAATTTCTCCTGAGCCAATTCAATGGCAGGAATATCAGCAAATACTCTTGTTCCTCTGATGTTGATCGTGGCGTGCACGTCAATGCTGGTTCCAGCAGGACAGGCACAAATTCCAGGCCTATTATCACCCGTGCCAGAACTTCAGAAATGCTGGGCAGCTCTAGCAGGCACACCAGGTTGTCTCATGGAGATTTACACTTATTTTATGAGTGGTCAAATTGGCAAAATTGGTCCTGTTTGTTGTGCAACTATCGCTCAAGTCAGCGAGGAATGCTGGCCTAAGATGTTCCCAATAAACCCATTGTTCCCTCCATTGCTCAAGACCGCTTGTGCTGCACCTTCAACAAATTCAACTGTGGCGAATGCTGCAATGAGCAAGGTCTCATTTCCAGGAACTGCAAATGTTACTGAAATAATAGAATGTTGGTCAACTCTTAAAGACATAGAAGGCTGTGTTTCAGAGACTTATAAATCAGTACTCAACATTGGCATCATTGGTAGAATTGGCAGGGATTGTTGCAAAGCCGTCACTGAAATCAACGATAAGTGCTTGTATAAGATTTTCCCATTCAATCCGTCCTTCCCTCCGGTGCTCAAGAGCACTTGTTCAGCTGTCTTTAACGCCACACCATCACCAACTTCAGGTTGAAATGAATGGGCTGCAAGATCAAGTCTAACTTGAACTAAAAAAGTTCTTCAAGTGGAGCTGGAATGTCTTGCAATGTTATCTTTGTTTTTTTTTTTCAAGAAATAAAATGGATAGTTTTAGCTGAGGATGCTATTCTTACTTCACAGAGGTAATTTAGGGGATGTAACTGGAATTCACTTTGGCTAAGGAATTCACTGGACTTTAGGTAAAACTGCTTGTTACTTCTTTTCTCATTGGACTTTTGTGGAATTCACTTTTGCTATAGCTGCCAGGCAATTCATGGTATGATATTCACATTTTTCACTACACATGAAACACTAAGGCTGAAGTTTTTCCATCAAGTGCCTTGTTTCCAAGCAGCAAAGATTAATAAAGTTCATGTTCTACACAAATTTATTACATGAACTCAAGTAGGCCTTCTGTAACATATTTGTTTAGAAATTTGTTTATTCATACCTGAGTCTTAGCAAGTTGCAGACATTTATCATCAATCAGATGGAGAAGGAAATGGAGAAAATTTAAACTTGAACAGTTTCAAGGGCTACCAACCTTTTCTGATAGCACTCATAGTTGATAATACCATAATTCTTCACGTTTCTGTATAGCCTCAGCCTTTGCTCATCAATCAAATGCTCCACAGGTCCAATTTCATTGTCTGGATCTGGTTCGATAAATGAGGCTACAGATATCCTCAACTTTTCTGTGTTCGTTACTACCCGGTGCATTGGACTCTTATATATTCCATTACTCATTATCTGCAAAAGTTCACATAACATTATTTAGAAGATTCGTCATATATATGTTGCTATCCACTACAGAGCGAAACAAAAGAACAACAAAAAATATGCTGTTTCAATGTCTCGAAACATACTACATATCCCACAAACAAGCGCATACTTGAATATGCCAATAGTGCGAAGATATACCTGCATTTGATAGCCAAGATTGACAACAAGAGCATGAGGTATGACAGGAACTCGGTACCATTTACCATCCACAAGAATTTGGAGACCTTCAACTTCTTTATCTTGCAAGAGAATTGTAATTCCTGATCTATCCGTTTTCTTCCAAATTCAATGACTTCGCGATTGCCTTGAACAGAACTTTCGTCACAATCTTGATCTTCATAGCATATTCATCTAAGGTCTCCCTGAAAGATGATCAAACTCACTAATCATCAATACTTTACATTATTAGCTTATGAACTACTAGATCGAAAACCCCTTCCTTACACGTCTATCATATTCGTTAGAGCTTAGTATTGTTATTCGAAGGCTTATGGATCTAGCAATTGCTTAACAGAGTCCGATACTTATACATTCAAATAGGCTAGTTTACAGTATAAGAAAAATAGAAAATGGAAAAATACCTGAAATCTTGTGGAATTTGGGGCCAGAGATTTAACCTTCTTTTGCGTTGTGGAAACACCTTGAGGGACAAGCGATGAGACCAGTCATGAACTTGCTTGTCTGAGACGATTCTGTCACTCCCATAGCCTTCTGCTTCATTAACAGCTCGTGCATATTTCTGTTTCTCTTCCATTGGAAGTGAAAAGAAATCAATCGAAACTTCACGTATCTTGTCCAGAAGTGAATTTGAAATCCCATGTCCAATTGCCTTTAAAAAACACATCCAAATTCATGCGAAAACGTCACCGTATCTATCACTAGACTCTCAAAATGTGGGCCCAATTGTTTCTTAGATTTTATCTTGACTGTAGGCTGTAGCATGGAAAGACCTAGAGAAATAATTTTTGTCATGTCATGACTCATGTGCTTTGATTGGATTATGGTTTTATGTGCAGGGCTTCGAAAAAGCTGATCAGAAGAGTATGACTTTAACAAACACTGGCCTGGAATTATTATTATTTGTGTAATTGTGTATGATTAACTTAAATCCATTTACCATGGACTCATTATAAAATTAACAAAATCATTATTTGTATTTCTTGGAATTTGGGCTTGTGGGTACAGCCCAATCAATCACTCCTAGTGGGCTAGACTGATAGAGCAGGATCGGATAGGTAGATTTGAATTTGTAATCCGTGTAGGATTTAGTTCCCGATAATCGTTAGATAATTATATGAAAGAGAATTAGTTTCCTTTTGTTATAATTATAGACCTTTGAATTGAAATTTAAAAATTAAAAACTAACTCAACAACTATACAAATCTTATATAGTTGTTGAATCTTGTAATCTAACTTCTACTCTTCTCTTTCATAAAAAGCATAGAATTATTATTTCTTGTTTGGTATTTAAAACGTGGTATTTTTGTGATTGTACGAGTAACACCAACACACCATCATTGTGATTGCACGCTTGTGGTTTAAAAGATTGCGATGTAATCTAAATATTATTGTTGTTTAACAATGACATTAGCCGCATATTATTAAATTTGTTTACAAGTATTTGTAATTTAAAATGACATTTTAAATACAAAATTATCTTTTAATACTCAATGGTCTAGACTCTAGACCGTTGATTAGCAAATCAAATTAAACATTATCATTGATTTGATTGGGATTTTAGCAAAAATGCCTATATTTAAAATTCAAGTTGCATAATTACTCATTTACTCTTTCCATGCATGGAAAAAGTTACAAAAATAATTGTGCATCCAACTATCCAAACATCTGTTGATAATGATTTTTCAATAACGATAGAGAGAAAATAGAGTATATTTTTTTCTTCGATTGTCACATGTGGCATGTGAAAAGTAATTATTTCTCGCCTTGGTCCATGTTGTATAGATAGAGCTATACTATTTACCGTTAACAAAAAAGAAAAGCTATACTATTTAATCAAGTTTTTACCATTTAATTGAAGATATTATAATTCTACTGTCCATAGCTATTAAGTGGGGACCACTCCTAGCTATAGTCCAATTGATTCCGATGATAATAAAGGTTGATTTGAGTCCCTTTTAACAACTTTGGCCTGTCAACATTGGCGTAGCTCATCTGGTAGATAGACGAGTTTAGGGTTTGAGTAAATGACTCATAGGTCAGCAGTTCGAATCCTATTAATGACAATACCAGGTCCCGAATTAATAGATATTGTAAATTAAAAAAAAATAAAAAAATAAAAATAAAAATAAAAATAAAATAAAAAAAAACTTTGGCCTATTGTACGGGAATGAAACATGCAATGATTGGTTCTATTATTTTATTATTTTTTATTTATATTATAAAAACTTCTTTAAATACTGAAAAAAAAATTATTTATAATTTCAGGACGTCTAACCATAGCTATACATTCACAAATGGGTCCACAGCCCCATATTAACAAATACTCACACCCAATATGAATGTGTGGCTATGGTTGGATGTCCTTAACTTATAATTTCAAGACATCCTTACTAGAAAACCATCATATATGTATATACTATAAACATACGGTAGCGGCCACTCAAAAGTCGAATCTAAAATATTGTCCAGTTGAATTGATGCTTTTATCACTAAACCACATTAGAGCGGTAACAAAAAAGTTTATTAATAATTCATGATTAAAAGCCATTTTCATTTTATCACTGAACCACATTGGAGTGGTAACGAAAAAGTTTATTAGTAATTCATGATTAAAGGTCATTTTCATTTTATCACTGAACCACATTGGAGTGGTAATGAAAAAGTTTATTAGTAATTCATGATTAAGGGCCATTTTCATTTTAACTCGGATATTTATGCAGTGGTGATAAAGAAAATCTGAAATACTAAAACAGTAAAAGAATAAAAATAAAATTGTCAAGCAATTGTCTCGGTGGTAAATGCTTTATAGTAAGTAATTATGTTTATGTATAAGGTACAGATATTGACACCTATAAATATGATAAGTGCACCCATATTTATAAGTACACCCATATCTAAAATTTAAAATTAAAACATTACTATACACATTCATCTTAATACCAATAGTACCTTTATTTAAATGAATGTTTTGATTTCAATACAAATTATTTGTCCCAAGAACAGAAGATCAGCACAACCAACAGGAATCACATTCTCTACAACTAATGTGCATACAAAGTTTCCTTTTCTTCTCAAGTACCCTCTTCGCGAGTATCAACATATTGGCTTGGATTGGCTTGTGACAATGTATGAGAAAAGATTAAATGGGATTCTAGCTGATGAAATGGGACTCGGAAAGACCATCATGACTATTGCTCTGCTTGCACATCTAGCATGCGAAAAAGGAATATGGCCCTCCCATCTCATTGTAGTTCCAACAAGTGTCAACTTAACTGGGAAACTGAGTTTTTTAAATGGTGTCCTGCCTTTAAAATACCAAAAGAGCGCAAATATAAAAGGCAAGGTTGGTTGAAACCGAACTTCTTTCTTGTGTGCATAACGACTTATAGACTTGTTATACAGGATTCGAAAGTCTTCAAGCGAAAGAAGTGGAAATACTTGATTTTGGATGAATCTCATTTGATTAAAAATTGGAAGTCTCAAGATGGCAAACACTTTTAAATTTCAATTATAAACAGCGAATTTTGTTGATTGGTACCCCCTACAGAATAATCTAATGGAACTCTGGTCATTGATGTATTTCTTGATGCCGCATGTCTTTCGGTTTCATCAGGAATTCAAGGATTGGTTTTGTAATCAAATTTCTGGGATGGTTGAGCCTAGAGGGTCAAGAGAGAGTGAATAAAGAAGTTGTTGATCGCTTGCATAATGTCCTTCGTCCATTCCTACTTCGCAGATTGAAAAGAGATATGGAGAAGCAACTACCTATGAAAGTTGAGCATGTCATAAACTGTAGACTATCAAAGAGGCAAAGGAACTTATATGAAGACTTTATTGCCAACCCGAGACACATTTAATTAAACCAATTTGTCTTTATTAGTAAATTACTATTGAGATATTTTTGTAATTAATTTTTTTATTAAAATATGGGTGTGTTTATTATATTTATAGGTGTCAATATCGATTCCCTTATGTATATGTTGAGAATTGACAAATTCATCAAAAATACATTTTAGTAATTAACTTTTATTATGAATAAAAAAATCTAAAATACATTTTAGTTTTTGTACTTTATAAGTTATTAAAAAATTTATCTTTTTTATTTCAATAAAAAAATTTATCTTTAAAAAAAAAAGTGATATTAATAAATATTTAACAAAAAATTAAATTTCAAAGTAAAGAAACATTTTTCCCTTGTCAAGACATTTTCCAATAACTTTGACTGAGTCCATACATTTTGATATACAGTATATGGGAACTAAAGAAATTGAACTCCCATGTGCAAACCCATCACCATCTAATTAGAACCAATCCATTTTGTTCATATTATTTTTTTATATCGATTTAAACTTGCGATACTATTATTTCAGCATTAATTGTTTTCATGACATGCTTGAATCATTGAATCCTAAAAATACACAGAAAAAATGGACGACTTTGACTTGGTGGTAGCAGCATTCATCACTGCTTTCTTATTTGGCATTCATCACTTTAAGTTCACTTGAAGTAGAATAATATTGCTCATTGTTCTTGCTCTAAATTTTGCCTTTTCTTTTCTTTTTATACTCTGATTTCAATCATCTAGAAAAGGGTTTTGATGAAATCAAGTAAAAATAGCATTCAAGAAATATGAAAGTTAGTAACATTTCAAGGTTACAAACATCCCAAAGCCAAAACAGTGAAGGGTAACCCTTTCAGAAAACCAAAGAAAGAGAGAAAGCTTGATCAATATAACAATGATATGAGCAACAATGGTTATTGTAACGACAACAACTCATAAGGTATGGGTTAAATGTTTGAACTACTTGTATTGTGCTTAATATTTCCAATATCTCTGGGTAATTTCTTATTGCATATGGTATACAATGCCGTAGTTGAATCCTAATTTATTTTTTCTCTGTATATTCCATACAAATGAAAAAAAAATAAATAAATAGTTTTATGTATCAGAGAAATTTGTTTGTACTCTCCCAAGCAGAATTATTCTTCCAAATATTTGTTTGCTTTCTTTGTTCTGATCTGCAAGTCCATGACCTGATAAATTTATGCATTTCCATCCAGTCTTTCAGAGGTCCAAGAGGTGGCATGATCTTCTTCAAGCCAATTGATTGAATGAGGTTACAAGCTGGTTTCTGGTGGCAGCGATAATCATCTGGTTCTTTTAGATCTGAGGCCATTGCTTATTTTATCGATTGCTGATTAGATTTTGAGTTTATACACTGTGCTGCTGGTTTCTCATTACCTTTTCAATTGCTACCAATCAATATTCCTAGAGAATTAGATGTGCTATCATACCATATAACACGAGACATGCACCACAGTGTAATTATGCTAGCAATTATCAATTGGTTTATCCATGTTGATCTTGAATGATGCAAATTTTTTATTTTTAATTTTTTTTTTGAAATATTAATGATACAAAATTGTCATTAAGGAGTTAGAGACCAAATTACTTTTTAAATGAAACTGCAATGTCTAAAATTTCAATTTGAAGTGTATAATGTGATAATAAACAGTTGCTTTTTGTGGCCACTTGGAACTTCTGAACAGTAATTTCTATTTCCCTTCTTTGACATGAAAAAACAGTAGTTGCTCCGTCTACAGGGCCTTGATGGGGCTCGAGTGGAGAAAATTCTTGACATGGCCTCTACCACCCTCAACAAGAATTCAGTGCCAGGTGAGTCTTGCTTTGTTTGAAATTCGATCTAATTGTATTTCTCAACTCTCTTTCATTTTTCTCCTCCTAGCTGTACCTACTCCGGTTAATGATAAATTATGAAGGTGATAAGAGTGCACTAGTGCCAGGCGGCATTCTCAAAGGATCACCTGCTGTGACTATAAGAGGATTTACAGAGAAAGAATTCATAGCAGTTGCCGATTTCATCCATGAGGGTGTGCAAATAACTCTTGAAGCTAAACAATTGGTTAAAGGATCAAAGCTTCATTAAATTTATCACATCACCCAATTTCTCCTTGATGGATAAGGTGTCGGATCTTCGTGGAAGAGTTGAAGCACTTACAACCCAGTTTTTGATTCCTAGAGTATGATTAGTGTAGTAAAACAATACAGGCTACAGTGCTTATGTTACTGAAAATTCTATCTAATAAAACGTAACAGATGAGGGAAGATTTTGAAGTCTGAAGTTGAATGTTGATCCTATGATCTTTTTTATGTATATTAAAATAAATTAATGCTTTATTTGCAACAAGAGGAATTTTGATTTGCCATTTTTATTTTGAATATGGATTCTTGATGGTGAATATTTGATTTGATGTTTGATACGAACTGAGTAGTGTTAAGTAATGCAAGGCATTCATGCAAGCAAGGGAAGACATGTGTGCACGTGAGACCTTCCAAGAAGGACCAAGTCTGGTTTGGTTTGTTAGTATTGTTTTCAGATTAAGTCAAAATAAGTTAGATAGTGTTATTATTTGGTAAATAACGTGCCTTGATTCTTGGGTCATTTGTTACGAAAAGGGTGCTGTATGATTTCATGTTTTGTTATGCACCACTTTCAGTTTTGTTAGTGCTTAGATAAGTTCCTATTTTCAAGCAAATGCTTCAATGTAGCCTTTAAATGGCGGGTTCAAATTGATTAAAATATCAATGAAGAATTATAACCAAAATATCTCCTATCTCCTATCTGTTTTCTATCTTTTATTTCTCTTCTCCGACTCCATTCTTTGTTTCTTATTCTCTCACAAATTAAACCTTAACAATGTTATCAAGAATTATTAGATTGATAAGCATGCTGATAAAATGCCTGAAAAACATGCTGATTGATAAGAATCTCTCCAGAACCACATTGATAAGAATGTGCAGATGATAAGCATGATGATCTATTGCCTGAAAAACAGATTCCAGTCTCATCTAGCCTCCATTCTGCAGATTCTTCATTGGAAGTGAGTCCAAGAAGATTAGAAAGGCTCAAGCTGGATTTGAATCGTATCAGTGATGATAGTGATGCTCCACCATCAGATTTGAGGATGGAGGGACGGCTACATTACAACAGGAATGGCCATCGCAGCCCATCTCCTGCATCTTCATCATCATCAATGCAACCTTCCCTGAGGAACATTGATTTGAATGACAGACCATATTTGCAGAATGATTTCTTAGAACAAGTACCCTATCACAGTAAATCTTCCCAAACTGTAAGTGCTTTTATAGCTCCTAAACCAGACGATCCTGTTATATCTATCATGGGTGCCAGAGTGGAAGTCAATAGAAAAGATTTTATATCTCAGGCTGAGATCAACTTTGCTTACCCCCTCAACTAGAGATAATATTATTTCCCAGCTCAAGTGTTGACACGTGCCTAAATTTATCTTAATTGGGGCACATGTCCCAAACTTTCCCAAATTGGGACACGTATCAGCACTTGAGGTGGAGATAATAGTTACCTATTAAGGGGTGGAGCAAAGTTGCACTCTATCGGATTTCATCCATGCCAAATGGCAAGTCCCTTGAGACTGCAATTGATGCCAACAATGCAAGAGCTGGAGGTCTCTTGGGTTTGGGTCCTACTGTGTCGTACACGCATTCTCCTATGTTTGGTTACAATGGACTCACAACAGCGCCCGGTTTGTCTTACTCTTCGGGCCTCGGCCATGTATGGACCTAGTAGCCCAATCCCTTGCATGGTGGAGTCAAAAGGGAGGAACCGGATAGTGGATGGGAGCAACCTCCATGGAAATAGGCAAGTTCACATTTATCCTTGCTCTTCCATCTGAGAAGAGTGAGTGAGCCCATTGGCTTCAACGGGGAGGGAATTAGAACTGAATAAAACGGTGGGGGTGATTATGAATGTAATATGGTTGGTGAGATTAATTGCTGAAGGAGAAAAATTAGGCTTAATTGTTTTTCAACTTTATTTTCTTTATTTTTCATTTCTGTGTTTTCATAGAAAAATTAGGCTTAATGTAATATGTGTTTTCGTCATGCTTGATGCTTCTTCGTCAGTCCCATTGAAGTTTTTCTTCACCAGGACAAGAAAACCAATTCAGATAATTCTCAAATGTTGTAATTGGATTCAGTTTAACTTATATTTCAGCATGTAAAATTTAGCTTGGTTCAAAGCCAGTAGCCTAAGTTAATGTGTTCTCAGATCAAACCATCACAGAAATATGAGATACGCTCAAAAGTGGCCCCAAATTACTCAAGATCTCAAAATATCTGTTACATATCAAATAGGCCGGAGGCCCGATGCCAGCCCAAAGATTGTGGACCAGACCATTGTATGGTATAATGTTGGGCCTGTATCTAGGCCCATGTGCCTAGAGTACCAGACTTTCATCCACTTGTCTGCCAGCTTTGAGGAGGGCATATGTTGAAATGAGTATTAATATTATTGGTGGAAAGAGTTAGAAATTCTAGTCAGCATTTCTAGGAGCTTTAATATTAAAGAGTAGTTTCTTGGTTGACGCTCATTCAAAGTCGTTGAATCACAACCAGTCAAACACTTCCCATTATTTTATAGTGAGAAAGAGTTGTATCGGCGGTAATCAGTATAGCATTAGTAGATAAACAACAAGAGGAAAGCTGTGCAGCGGTCGGGCTGAGAAGGCCACATTAGCAGCCCTCCTATCATGAGTTGACACATCAGTAAAAACACACTAAGGGAATTATACCTTTCCACACATAAGCCCCTCTTCTCCCTCCTAAAATCATGTTTCTGATTTCAGATTAATCAAAAAAAATTATTTTAAAAAAAACACAAGAAACCTATTCAGAAATCACACCAAACACTGTCTACTCTCACTCTCATCGGTATTCATTCAATCAATCGCAAAGAAAAGTAGCGAAAATTTCAAATTTCATTCCATACCCATCTCTAGGTACACCTTCTCATTTCTGGGTTCTTTTTCTTTTTTTGGTTTCATAATTTTGTTGTTGCTTGAAATTGGTTTTTGCTGATTGTTTGTCTGTTTGGGCTTTATCATGTTTCAATCGTTTTTTAATGACTGAAATATTTGCGATTTCAATCTCTAAATGATTAAATGTATCTATATATGATTTTGTGTTAGGAGGATGCAGAATCAGGAAGAGTGTGGTGGTGGTGGTGGTGGTGCTACGTCGTGTGAGTTTGAAGATTGGGGGAGTTTCGGTGATGAAGCTATTATTCAACAAAAATCCGAAATTCTTGCCGATGAATCCCAGATGATCCCCTTCGTTGCTGACAAGGCAAGATTTTTCTTTTGCTACATTGTATGACTTATCTGGGAATTTTTGTCTGATTGTTAATTGTTTTATGTGTATATATTAGTGGAATTTGATGGTTTGATATGTTTTTACCTTTAAGAGGCCTGTATTTGTGAGAGAGATTTAAGTACAATTTTGGGTTTTTTATGATTGCAAGACTAAGATATTTATTTGACTGAATTATGTTTAATTGAAGTGAAGTTGTTCAACAATTGGTGTATTTGAACCTACAACTTTGTAATTTTGACTGTGCAACTTTCTTTTTATTTGATTGTTTTGGGTTGATGATGATTGATTTGTGGTAATGTTGTGCAATTATCTATGATGATGTATTTTTTGCAAGAGCACATCTCTGCGTTAACAGCTGAGTATCAATTGGGCAGTCCTATCTTGTTGGAGAAAATCAAGGTTTTTCATTTTATGGGTCTGTGTTGTAGATCATTGTTGGTAAAGGTTATAATACTTGAAAACTGATTGTTGCTTCTTTTGAAGATACTTGGTGAACAATATGCAGCCATTAGGTGTACACGAGGAGATGGGAACTGCTTCTTTCGAAGTTTTCTGTTTTCATATCTTGTATGTGTTAAACCTTTACATCTTGCATATTCATATCATTTCTATATTTGTTTTATTATATGGTTTTGAGCATATCTTGTATGTGTTAAACCTTTACATCTTGCATATTCATATCATTTCTATATTTGTTTTATTATATTGTTTTGAGCTTAGTGTTGGAGGTGTTGTTATTTGCTGAGGAATTTTAGCTTTTTAACCAATTGTGAGTTGCCAAAACAGGAGCAAATTTTGGACTCCCAAGACCAAGCAAAAGTTGATCGTATCAAAGCCAAAGTTGAAGAATGTAGAAAAGCACTTCAGAGCTTGGGTTATACAGACTTTACTTTTGAGGATTTTTTCACGGTAAATTCTATTAGTTGGTCTTTGTTTTTTTAATAGTAGGTTCATTTATTTATTTATTTATTCACAATTATTGAATGTAATGCCACTTATTTAACCAAACAAATTTTAGATTTTGGCTAAATTAGCAAATGGAAATAAAAAATTCTCGAATCCTCCGATCTTCAACAATAGCAGCAATAGAGGTTGCCACAAGACCCCCGGAAGCTTTACAAAGTGGCAAAAGTTGCAGTTGAAGATGTGAATTCCAATCCAGCGGTTCTTAATGGAACTAAGCTGAATCTTATGATGCAGGACTCAGTAACCCCGTTTGAATGTACTAAAAATGTACATGAATGTAATTTGAATTTGTGAAATGTTTATGAATGTACTGAAAAATGTACATGAATGTAATGGGAATTTGTGACATGTTTATGAATGTACTGAATATGTGATGAATGTAGAATTTTGACATCCTTTTTTACATTAACATGCAAGATAATCTGAAGTATTAACATACCCTATAATCTGAATCTGAAAACAACATTAACACAAATTCTAATCTGAATCTGAAAACAACATGCTCCATAATATGAATCTGTCCATAACATTAACACTAATTGAATCTGAAATCTGAAAAGGGCACTACATAACATTAACATGCTCCAAAATCTAAAAATACATCTCCACCTTTTCCATTAAATCATTTCCATAACATTTTCAAAATATGCTCCATTCTTCTAAACATTTTCAAAACATTAACTTCATATTTTGTCGGGTGCCGCAGTCCTCCAACTTTATAGTCGTCTAATGTAGTGCGCTCGATCTCAGCACTGTGTATGCCCAATATCCTTGCATAAACAACAACAAATACAATAAAAAAAAGTAAAACTTTAATTAAAACAAATTAATCAAAAGTATTAAAATCTACAATACCTTACTGAAAAATGACTTAAGCAAAGCTCCATTAGTCGTGTAATGTAGTGCGCTCGACCTCATAAGGTGTATGCCCAATATCCCTACATAAACAACAACAAATACAATTAAAAAAAAAAAAAGTAAAACTTTAATTAAAACAAATTAATAAAAAGTATTAATCTACAATACCTTACTGAAGGACAGTTGTTCCTAGTATGTCCCTCATTTTTGCAAGTGGTACAACGTCTTTTCTTGGTTGGTTGACTCTCTTTTGGGTTCTTTGCTCTCATAGTCTTTGGGCGCCCTTTCGTGGGCACTCGTGATGGGTCATGTACCGTTTGTGAAAAATTCGATACAACTTGACTTCTTAAAATTTGATCATCATTGGTTCCCTCCCCTCTTTGTGAACATTCTACATGATCTTCCATTGCAAGCAACTCTTTGTGAACTTTCTCCAATGCAAGTGTGAAGTGATTGTGTTTTTCAGTTGATTGTGATGCAAGTTCGACAATGTCATAAAGTTGTATCATTGACTTGAATTTTCTCATTGTAGCCTCATCTTCTCCTTGCCGAACTTGCCCTTCAAAACATCGTATGTCGGAAATGGGTCGACTCTTAGCATTCATAGTCCATCTATCTAGAATATAGCACTGTGGCAATCGATCTAACTTCGCTTTCTTGCCAAAAACACACAAGATATGCCTACAAAGAATCCCCACGAACTCCCACATATAGCATGTACATGTTGCATGTCCTTCATCACCCTGCAATGTCACATGGTAAATAGGTGTTTCTTTACCATAAGCTGTCACTCCATATGTCTTGGTCTCACCATCTTTCGACAAGTTTTTTGCTTGGTACCGTAGACTATCGAATAACTCAGTTTGGAAGATCGTGAAAGATTTTCTTGTATAAACCGTTGCCGCCTCCTCTTCAATTTTAAGAGGTGTCTTCAATATTGCCCGCGTAGATTTAGTCCTGACATCCTTCTCTTTCTCTTTAAAGTAATGTGCATCTATAACTTTTTCATATTGGTGCACAAAGTCACTAACCATGGTGCTTGAACGAACATAATCTTTGAAAAAATTATTCATGCTTTCACTTCTTTGAGTTGTTGACATACCGGCACAGAATGTCGAACGCAAGTAAGCTGGTACCCACTTTTCCCGTCGGCTGTAAAGATTTTACAGCCAAGTATTTTCTCCTAGCTCATACTTCACTACTATCGAAGCCCATTTTTGCTCAAACTCATCAATTGTAATTGTCTCATGAATGCAATGACGAAATTCTTTCTGAAAATCTGGAAATTTGTTATATACATGAGCCAAGTGTTCGGGAAACTTTTGTAAAATGTGCCACAAGCACAACCTATGAGTTGTATTTGGGAGTACCTCTGCAATGGCCTTAGCCATCGCCTTGTCATCATCGGTAATTATGGTGTTCGGGGCACGTCTAAGCATAGCCTCTTGCCATGTTCTCAATAACCATATATATGATTCAGCCGTTTCATTAACTAACAAAGCACAACCAAACATTATGGTCTGATGATGATGGTTAACTCCAGAGAATGGCACAAATGGCATTTTATAAATATTGGTCAAATAAGTGGCATCAAATGTAACAACATCTCCAAAATATTGGTATGCAACCCTTGATCGCGCATCAGCCCAAAAACAACTTCCCATACACCCATCCTTATCAACTTGCATGGAATACACAAACCCAGGTTCTTTGAGTTGCCGATCAATAAAGTAGGAATATAACCTTTGTGCATCCCCCTCTTCAAATATTTTTCTCCTTTTGCTTCCCAAATAATTTTCAACATCTTTGCCAATGCAACCAACATTAAAGTCACCACCTGATTCTTTACTTAACACCGACATAATTTTCCTCGTCGGTACACCTGACTCATTCAACGTCAGAATCAATTTTTTTTGGACTTTAGAAACTCCCCTATGTCCACGAAGCAAACTAGTACTTCTCGGTGTAAGTAGAATATGATTATGTTCAACCACAAACTTGTTGACTATCCACTTTTCGCCATTTTTTTTTATTCCCATTATTGCTTTACATCCAATTTTTGTCTCGACGGGTTGAGGGAGTGTTCGATCTTTTTCTTTCCGACTAACCTGTCGGAATCCTGCCCTTGTGCAAACATAGTCAACTGCACAAAGAGTTTTATCATCTTTCGACAGCCGAGTATGATTTGTCCGAATTGCAAAACCTTTTCGTCTTGCATATGCCTTGTAAAATGTTTGGGTGTCTTCCACATCCTCAAATTCCAAACCAATGTATGGCTCCAAACTACCACTACTTGAAGAGACTCCATCATCGACATTCACTCCATCATCGACATTCATCCCATCTTCGACATTCACATCATCTGAAATGTATACACTTTCAGCCTCAAGTTCATCACTATTAACCCAAGAAATTTGTTCCTACAATACAAAACCACCACATTTATAACTGTGCAAATTGATCTTTTTTTTCTCCACCCAAAACAATCAAATAAAAAGAAAGTTGCACAGTCAGAATTACACAGTTGTAGGTTCAAATACACAAATTGTTGAACAACTTCACTTCAGTTAAACATAATTCAATCAAATAAATTTCTTAGTCTTGCAATCATAAAATCATAGCATGAAAACAGGATTTATAGATAGACTTGCTAAGATATATTCCTGGCTGGATTACGTATTCCAATCTCCATAAGAATTTGAAAGTGTCACTGCAGTTCTGTAGTTCTATCTATGCCATAATACATACTACAAGTTGTTTCCTTGGATTGATGTGTTGCACATAATAAATTGGGATTTTCAAGCATGAGTTGTGAATACATAGTTTGATTCTTTACTCTGTAGTTGGGTGAGAAAGTGCTAAAGTGCCAAGTCATGATGATGTAGAGTCCCATGATATTATTAGTAACTAAAGCATAAAGGAGTTAATAATGTTTCTTTAGTTGAAAATGGCATCTAAGTTTTTGGACACATTCCATAAAAAGACCTGTGTTCCAATTTTATAAAATTGTACCTAAATCTCTCACACACACAGCCACACAGCCACAAAGGCCTCTTAAAGATAAAAACATATCAAACCATCAAATTCCACTAATATATACACATAAAACAATTAACAATCAGATACAAAAATTTCCAGATAAGTCATACAATGTAGCAAAATAAAATTTTTGCCTTGTTAGCAACGAAGGGGATCTTCTGGGATTCATCGGCAAGAATTTTAGATTTTTGTTGAATAATAGCTTCATCAACGAAAGTCCCCCAATCTTCAAACTCACACGACGTCGCACCACCACCACCACCACCACCACCACTACACTCTTTCTGATTCTGCATCCTCCTAACACAAAATCATATATAGATACATTTATTCATTTAGAGATGGAAATCGTAAATTTTTTTAGTCATCAAAAAATGATTGAAACATAATAGAGCCCAAACAAACAAACAAGCAGTAAAAACCAATTTCAAGCAATAACAAAATTATGAAACGAATTTTAAAAAGAACCCAGAAACGAGAAGGTGTACCTAGAGATGGGTATGGAATGAAATTTGAATTTTTCGTTACTTTTCGTTGTGATTGATCGAATGAATACCAATGAGAGTGAGAGTAGGCAGTGTTTGGTGTGATCTCTGAAGAGGTTTTCTTGTTTTTTTTTTTTTTTTATAAATAATTTTATTAATCTAAAATCAGAAACATGATTTTGGGAGGGAGAAGAGGGGCTTGTGTATGGTAAGGTATAATTCTCTTAGTGTGTTTTTACTGACATGTCAACTAGTGATAGGAGGGCTGCTAATATGACCTTCTCAGTCCGACCGCTGCACAGCTTTCCTCAAACAACAATTTGTTTCAACAATTCCTAAATCAAGCTTCAAGTGTGGAATATATGTGCTAACTCTTAAATCAAGTTTAGTGAGGAATATATGTGCTAACTTTTTTATATTCAAATTACTATCCCCATGTTGAAATAATTAATTGTTTTACTCCAACTTTAAGGGATTTAAGTTAACTTTGTTAAGTAATATGAAGGTTTCCATAATGACATATTTTCCGGTTTCCATAATAGCAGTGTGATACGTAATACTATATGACCTACAAATTTTACTTAAAATTCAACCTAAACTAGTGGGGTAAAATATCTAATATGGCAAACATCGGGAGGGAAAATGATTTTATCCCTTGTTTTTACCATTAAAAATCATGGGACAATACAGTTAATGTTACACAATACTCTGTTCAGAAGAAAAATATTAATATTGGTTGCTAATTAGACAACATATCTAGCACATCTAAAACCCCAAAAGAAACCTAACCCATCGCTAAAAACCCAAATAGAAACTGACAAAATCCAATATAAAAAAGCAAACTTTAGGAGAAATACAATCAAATTCAAATGAAAGAAAAATGCAGAAACTTTATTATTCTTACCAGAAACCTAGAAGCAAAAAAAGCAACAACAGTCCACCCACGATATGTTGAGGAATTTGACACCTTTCCTACTATACGAACCCCATATATAATTCGCCTTAGGTATGAAAGAAGAGTAGATAAGGAAAAAAAAAAAAAGAAGAGGTCAGACTTAAATTAAACAAAAAAAGAAGAGGTCAGATGTATCTATAATTTGTACCTGAGTCCCAGACAACGTTAGCCATTGAGGTTGGAGAAGTTGAGAGAGAGATATGTCTTCTGCGGCAATTTAGGTCTAAAAACAAATGAGAAATATAAAATATATATTTATACTCAAAGTCAGTTCAGTTTTACCTGTTTTGAGGGTCAAAACGGAAAAAAAACCGAACTAGTCGGTTTTCTTAAAAAATCAACCGAACTAAACCGACCGGCCAACCAAAACCCAAAAAAAAAATGATTGGACCGGTTTGGTTGGCCGGCTTTTTTTTGCCTACCCCTTAGTTAATGATATAGTAAAGATAAATCTTTTTAAAAAAAATATTACTTTTAATGGCGGTAACTCGAACCTGTGATATTGTCAAGGTTGAATAAGCATTTTTATCACTAAGCCATATTAGACCTATGATTTTAACCTTAATTACAATTACTAAAGAGAAAAAAAATCTAAACACATTCCATCCATACCAATTTGGTAGAATCCAACAATATTTCTCTTTCACTTTTAATGGCGGTAACTCGAACCTGTGATATTGTCAAGGTTGAATAAGCATTTTTATCACTAAGCCATATTAGACCTATGATTTTAACCTTAATTACAATTACTAAAGAGAAAAAAAATCTAAACACATTCCATCCATACCAATTTGGTAGAATCCAACAATATTTCTCTTTCACTTTTAGGGATGGTCTGGGGCCCATAAGGACAGGGAAGGTTCCCCCACCATCTCCCCCATTCCTCTAGCCCTTTCCCCACCCCTTTCCTAAAACGCCATTTGGGGGAACTGAGATGGGGTGTTTGGGGGAACTGGGATGGATATTTCTGAAACCATTAATATATATGAGAAAGAAAAAAAACTCACCTTAACTCAAAAGTTTGAAAAGGAGTGTCCTTTGGAAGTGATGAGAGTAAACTTCAGCAATTATCAGTGCCATCTGAAGCTTTTCAGCTGTGTTGAGGTTTTTCATTTATCATAAGTTTCTGTAAAGATATCATTCATGATCGTAAGTAGGGGTGGGCAAAAAACCAATGAACCAAACCGAACCGATGAACCAAACCGGTCCAATCTGTTTTTTTTCGGTTTTTCATTGTTAACCGGTTCGGTTCGGTTCGGTTCGGTTAGTTTTGTTTTTTTTTTAAAACCGGATATTTCGGTTCGGTTTCCGATTCAAGGGTTTGAACCGGTGAACCGAACCGAGAACCGGTGTATATAATAAAAAATCCCTTTGTGTTATAATCAAAACAACATTGATAGATAACAATTAAATGTTATACAATCTAAAAGAAAAACTGCATATAAATAAATAAAAACTGTATTAAATGTTATTATCTAAGAGGATAACAGTTTTATGTTATAATCAAAACAATATTAATGGCACATTATATAAAAAAAATAAAATAAAATAAAAAAAACTGCATATATAAAAAAAAAAAAAAAAATTACTCATGTTAAATGTTACACGGTCTAAAAGATACATGTCACGCAAATGTAAATAGTAAAGTAAAAGGCTAAGAAATGAACAATCTTAGAAACTAAATTGATACACATACAACAATATTGTCTATTATTTTGTTTCATTCCCAAAACCGAAAAAACCGAACCGAAACGAACCGAACAGGTTCAATCGGTTTTTGATCGGTTCACACTTTTAAATTTTATCGGATCAGTTCACTTTTTCAAAAACAGGATATTATCGGTTTTTTATCGGTTCACTCGAAAAGTGAACCGATCCATTAAACGCCCACCCCTAATCGTAAGTTTAAATTCACTTAAAATTTATCACGTGCGGAGTGTTCCGTTGTGAACTTTTTTATTTAGTGAATTTTCCATAGAAAGAACTAACTCTCCTACTTTCTTTATACAGAAAATTCATTAAAAGACAAAAGTTCACATTAGGATAATCCGCACCTGATCATAATAATAACTAGGATGATTATTTTTTTATTTTCTTAAGAGTAAGTAATCCACCAGAGGCCGTGCACTCTCCCTGCGGCCACTTAGCTCTGCAGTTAAGAATTTGGAGACAAGATTGAGTCCATTTCCAATTGAAGAAGCAAGAGTCAAGTGGGGGGAAGAGAAGTCATAGGCTCCAAAAATCAACCTCTAAAGCATTTTCATCCTTGGCCCTGTCATAAAATCACTTTCTGTAAAAGAATTTAAAACATTTATTGATTGAATTTAAAGGGGCTTTTGTGACAATCGAAAAAATGAAATTAAGATGATAGCTAGATAAAGGACATGGTTACCAGTTTTCATCATAGACCATTTCTTTGAATTTCAAGTAGTCAGCGGTAGATTGGGTCAACAGTGAGATCATCAGAGTTCACCTTCACAAATTCCCATGATCCAGGATTTGGTCTAACAGCAAAAGCTACATGTGGAGGAATAACCACAGCTTCCTGCAAAAAAAAAAAACAAATTTAATTTCTAGTCAGTTATAGTCTACTTGAGAAATATTGTAAACGAGGGCAAAAAAAATCAAAAGAAAGAAAATGAAATGTATAAAATATATTTATATACCTGAGTGGAACACAAAATGTAGCCAAGTAAACCCTCCAAGACTTGGTTTCTTTCAGTCACATCATCAATGGCCTTAGCTGTTTCATCCATCAACTGTTGAAGCTTCAATGTCCTCCTCCCCTTCTCAATATACTTCGCAAAACACCTCTTCATATGATACCTACTCTTCCTCAAGGCCTCCAGCATCGTATCGGCTATCGATTCCGTTCTTTTCAAACCTAGATTATTCGAGGCCATACTAATAGGTTGATGATTGGGGAGAAGGAAATAAACTGATTTGGGTTTGTTGATGATCAGTTTGTGATCAATTTATAGAGATGGGAATATTTATGATGTATGGACATGCACGCATGAGAAAGTCTAATGATGTTTACATCCCCAGTAATTTTCATTCGAAATGATATGTACCACATCATTATTTTAATGGTTAAATTAAATATACTTTCAACTATGTAAGAGTTGATTTTACATTTGTTATTATCAATATACATATCACGTATGTCATATTTAAGGGCATGTTTGTTTGTTTTTATTTTGTCTTAATTGATCTGAAATGAATATACAGTATTAAGAATTTTTTTTTTTTTTTTCAGTCATTGAAGATCTGAAATGAAAGAACCAAATAAATTACAGTTATTAAGTCAAAAAAATTTACTATTATGTGAAAAATGGAAATTGATCAAGTATTTAACATCTCACTTCCAAAACTGCCCTTAGAAAACATAATAACTGCAATATTATTTATTAAAAACAAAAACAGAGCCAAAATTGTTTGAGTATGGAGGTCGCTTGCTATATGGTTAAAAAATGAAAGTTTAATATTTTCAAATGTTATTTTAAAATTTCTCCCAAATTAAAGTGGTAGCATGAAATAAGAAAGAAACAAACACTCCCCGATTAATAAGAGAGAGAAACTTATAAAGATAGTAAGGTCTACTTGTGGTAGTATTATTAGAAAAATAGAGTTTTTGAAAAGAAAAAAAAATAATAGTTGTTTGGTTGAAGTTTTTTTTTTATATTTTTTTTAGGTTTATTTGGGGAAGCTCCTCTCCATGAGCTTTTGTTTAATAAAGATTTAAACTCTACCAGCGTCTATTGAATTTAAAATAGACAATATCAAAAACTCAACCAAACAACTCTACAAAACTTAAATAGATGTGTGTAGAGTTTTTTAGGCAGTAGAAAGTCCAACCAAACAAATACAAGAAATATATTTTCTAGACCTAAAGTCTCTTAAAATCTCTATGGAAAAAATGCAAACTAAATTCCAAGAAATGAAAATACTTTGATCACTTTCTTCGACTTAAATAGTAGAAAAGCTCAAATCATGTTATATATGCTTTCAGAAAAATGAATTTGTACAAGTAGTGGCATGCCTGACTTGTCAATAAAGCTTGCTATTAATCAAGTCAAACTTTTGATTCGATATCATTGTCAAGTCGGAATCATGTCTAACTCCGACAATACGTTAGACACTAAACATCATGAGATAACCAAACTAATTCATATAACTTTCAAGAAATTTCAGAATAGAAAATTTGATCATTTTTTTTCCTAGACTTCTACGTACCATGTTATATCTTTTTGGAAAATTGAGTTTCTACGACTACAAGTGGTGACATGCTTGACTTGTCAAACTTGTTGCTATCAATCCAAACTAGTTGCTATCAATCCAAACTAATTTTCTTTGATAACAAGTCGGAATCATCCTCAACTCCAATAATACGTTAGACACAAATTCAAATTAGTGACAGTTTTTGGGATTGATGCAAATTCGAAGTCTCATTTAAATTGGAAAAGAGTACTAAACAAACTTTAGATCCATTTGATCACCTATCATTGGTAGAGCTTGAAACCCCATTATTTGCTCTCATGAATTGGAATGTAAGCTACATATCACTAAATAAAAACATGATCTTTTATTGTGGAGAAAAAACGTTGTAAGTGCGGTAAAACTTTTGCAAAAACTAGCTAGTATGACATAGTTTTTATTAGAGATTACTACTATTTCACTAAACTTTTTGCCACATATTCCTCCGCAAATAATCTAAATCTCATGCAAAAAAACATAATTTTTAAAAATATTTTCCATAGTTTATTTCGGTCCGGTTTTGCTGCCCACCCCTAGTTTTACGTAAGGGTAAAGACCAATTCAAAGTCTTCTGCAACATGCGTGGAAAAATGAACTAGCATCCAATAAATTCAAAATTTTGATCACTTTCATTGGGACAAATATTGATATGTCTACCGAATAGTATTGCTTGACTTCATCAATCCATTTGCTTTCAATAGAAACTTATCTCTCTTTATCATCTCTCTTTATCAGTTTAAAATCATCCATAGCCACATAAATTAAGTGACATATATACTTCATAAGAGAGATATTTGTTTTAGGTTTTGCTGATTTGTTTTCCTTTTGTTTACTTTTCTCTCTTGTTTTCTTTCTTTCTTTTCATTTTTAATAATATGTTGGGATGGGGTTGATTCCGATCTCCAACAATCTTATGGAAAAAAACTTGTGATCACCTTTGTTTTGCTTATCTAAATTTCATGGTCTTTTTTGTCATTTCTTTATTTTTCAATATCCGAATCCAGTTTTGTATTATAAATTTGTTTCCATATATAGTGAATATTTCCCCCCTTTTCGGATTTCATCCATCTACTCACTACTTCACTGAAGCTGAGGAGAAAGTCTAATGATGCTTACATCCCCAGTAATTTTCATTCAAAATGATATGTAAACATTATAATGTTTACCACATCATTATTTTAATGGTTAAATCAAATATAATTTCAACTATGTGAGAGTTAATTTCACATACGTTATTATCAATATACATATCATGTATGTCATATTTAAGGGCTTGTTTGTTTGTTTTTATTTTGTCTTAATTGATCTGAAATGAATATATTAAGACGTGTTTTTTTTTTTTTGGTCATTGAATATCTGAAATGAGGCAATAAAGAACCAAATAAATTACTGTTATTAAGTAAAAATATTTACTATTATGTGAAGAATGGAAATTGATCAAGTATTTAACATCTCACTTCCAAACTGCCCTTAGAAAACATAATAACTACAATATTATTTATTAAAAACAAAAACAGAGCCAAAATTGTTTGAGTATGGAGGTCGCGCGCTTGCTAATTGTAATTGTATAAGGTTAAAAAAATGAAAGTTTAATATTTTCAGAAGTTATTTTAAATTTTCCCCCAAAATAAAATGGTAGCAGGAAATAAGAAAGAAACAAATCAAACACTCCCCAGATTAATAAGAGAGAGAAACTTATAAAGTACAGTGGGATGCACATACAAATAGCAAAGTCTACTTGATGTAGATATATTAGAAATAAAGCTTTAAAAAAAATTATATTTATTTGGTTGGTAGAATTATTTATTTATTTATTTTTAATTTTTGTTTAAAAGTGTCTATTCTGGGAAGCTCCTCCCCATAAGTTTTTGTTTAGTAGAGATTTAAATTCTACTAGTTTCTACTTAATTTAAAATAGACAATATCAAAATCTCAACCAAACAACTCTACAAAACTCAAATAGATGTGTTTAGAGCTTTTGGGGCCATAGAAAGTCCAACAAAACGAGCACAAGAAATATATTTTCTAGACGCAAAGTCTCTTAAAACCTCTGTGGAAAAAATACAAACTAAATTCCAAGAAATCAAAATGCTTTGATCACTTTCTTCGACTTAAATAGTAGAAAAGCTAAAATCGTGTTATATATGCTTTCAGAAAAATGAATTTGTACAAGTAGTGGCATGCCTAACTTGTCAATAAAGCTTGCTATTAATCAAGTCAAACTTTTGATTCGATATCATTGTCAAGTCGGAATCATGTCTAACTCCGACAATACGTTAGACACTAAACATCATGAGATAACCAAACTAATTCATATAACTTTCAAGAAATTTCAGAATAGAAAATTTAATCATTTTTTTTTCCTAGACTTCTACATACCGTGTTATATCTTTTTGGAAAATTCAGTTTCTACAACTACAAGTGGTGACATGCTTGACTTGTCAAACTTGTTGCTTGATCCAAACTAATTTTCTTTGATAACAAGTCAGAATCATCCTTAACTCCAATAATACGTTAGACACAAATTCAAACCAGTGACAGTTTTTAGGGTTGACGCAAATTCAAAGTCTCATCTAAATTGGAAAAGAGTACTAAACAAACTTTAGATCCATTTGATCATCTATCATTGGAAGAGCTTGAAACCCCATTATTTGCTCTCATGAATTGGAATGGAAGCTACATATCACTAAATAAAAAACATGATCTTTTAGGCTGTGTTTGGTATAAGGGAAAGATGGAGGGAGGGAGAGGGTTGGAGGGAGAGGAGAAGGGAGGGAGAGCAAATCCCTTATTTGGTTGGAGGGAGAAGTGAAGGGAGAGGGGGAGAGGAGGGAGAGCTTCTCCCTCTGGGCCTACCATATTGGATCCCTCCAATGATAGGTAGATCATAATAGAGGGAGAGTGATGGGGGGTGCAAAGACAAAAATACCCTCCATTTTTATACTACCCTCCAATTTTTTAAATGGCAATATAGTAATTTTATAAATTATGTACCAATCTATCCATCCAACCCTCTTTTGAATACCAAACAACATGGAGGTTATATATTATCCTCCTTCATCCCTCCTACTCTCTCTCCCTCTTAATTCATCCATCCCTCCTTGTCTCTCTCCCTCCTACCAAACATAACATTAATGTGGAGAAGAAAAAACATTGTAAGTGCGGTAAAACTTTTGCAAAAAACTAGCTAGCATGACATAGTTTTTATTACAGATTACTACTATTTCACTAAACTTTTTACCACGTATTCCTTAACAAATAATCCAAATCACAGGCAAAAAAACATAATTTTTTTATGGTTAATATTAAAAACCTCCCTTCATCTTTGAACTATTGTTGAATGTATAGTTACAAATGCTTTTATTTTAGAAACCTCTCATATGGACTAACATCGTTAGCATTTCGTTTGAGTTGATCGAGTTTGACCGTTAAAAAGTCTAAAATGTAATATTTAAGCTTCAATTGTATGAATTGACCATTCTACCCTCATACTTTTTTCAAATAAATTAATAAAATGATATAAAAGACGGGAATGTTAACTTGCAAATGAGAAGTTATTTTGTCAACAATTTAACTTCTCATAAAAATAACAAAATTACAAATGAACCAAAAGTATTGAAAATAAATCAGAATATGTATTTATGTATTTATATGTTTGTTTTTATAAATCCAAGCAAATACTCATTTTCAATACTTTTGGTTCATTTGTAATTTTGTTATTTTTAAGGATAAAATTGTCTACAAAATAACTTTTTCTTCACAAGTTAACATTCCCGTCTTTTGTATCATTTTATTAACTTATTTGATAAAAGTATGAGGGTATAATGGTCAATTCATACAATTGAAGTTTAAATAGGGACATTTTAGACTTTTTAATAGTCAAATTCAATCAACACAAATGGAATACTCATAGGGGAGGTTTCTAAAATAAAAGTTTTTGTAACTATACATCTAATGATAGTTTAAAGGTGGGGGGAGGTTTTTAATATTTACCCTTTTTAAAAAATATTTTTCATAGTTTATTCTAGTTCGGTTTTGCTGCCCACCCCTAATTATACGTAAGGGTAAGACCAATTCAAAGTTTTCTGCAACATACATGCATGTGTGGAAAAATGAACTAGCATCTAATAAATAAAAAATTTTGATCACTTTCATTGGGACAATATTGATATGTCTACTTAATATTATTGCTTGACTTCGTCAATCTAGTTGCTCTCTTCATCCATTTGAAATCATCCATAACCACAAAACTTTAAGTGACATATATATTTCATAAGAGAGATATTTGTTTTAGTAGATATAACCACACTCCATTAATTTTTCAATATCCAAATCCGATTTTATAATATAAATTTGATTGATTGATTCCCTATATAGTGAATATTTCCTTCCTTTCGGATTTCATCCATCTATTCACTATTTCACGGAAGCCGAGGAGAAAGTCTAATGATGTTTACATCCCCAGTAACTTTCATTCAAAATGATATGTAAACATTATAATGTTTACCACATCATTATTTTAATGGTTAAATCAAATATACTTTCAACTATGTGAGGGTTGATTTCACATACATTATTATCAATATATATATATATATAAATATAGGGTTCAAAATTTTTTTGTCACTATTTGGGCCTGACTTTGTAAGAAAGTCACCGGTTTAATAACTTAAGTTTAAAAGGCACCTATTATGGTGAACGGACAAAAATACCCCCCACAGTAACCTTCTTCACCATTTTGTTTTTTTTTTTCTTTCAAAATCCTCCATCAATGGACAACGGTGGACCACGACCAAACACAATAGCGACTTTTTTTCAATTTAAAACACTCGTTTGTAAACCTTAAACAGATTGTACAAAGAAAAAATAAATTATTAAAAAGGCTCGAAAAAGTCTCGGAAAAAGCTTAGAAAGGCTCGGACAGATCATTAAAAGTCTCGGATAAGAAATGAAAAGGCTCGAAGATTCAAAATTAACAAAAAAAAATTGTTGAAAAGTCTCGGAAAAGAAATGAAAAGGCTCGGAGAAGTAATGAAAAGACTCGGATAGTTCATTAAAAGGCTCGAAGAAGTAATGAAATTAACAACAAAAAAAAAATTGTTGAAAAGGCTCGGAGAAGAAATGAAAAAGCTCGGAGAAGTAATGAAAAGGCTCGGACAGTTCATTAAAAGGCTCGGAGAAGTAATGAAATTAACAAAAAAAAAATTGTTGAAAAGTCTCGGAGAAGAAATGAAAAGCTAATGAAAAGGCTCGGACAGTTCATTAAAAGGCTCGGAGAAGTAATGAAATTAACAAAAAAAAAATTGTTGAAAAGTCTCGGAGAAGAAATGAAAAGGCTCGGAGAAGAAATGAAAAGGCTCGGAGAAGTAATGAAAAGGCTCGGACAGTTCATTAAAAGGCTCGGAGAAGTAATGAAATTAACAAAAAAAAAAATTGTTGAAAAGTCTTGGAGAAGAAATGAAAAGGCTCGGACAATTCATTAAAAGACTCGGAGAAGTAACGAAAAGGCTCGGACAGTTCATTAAAAGGCTCGGACAGTTCATTAAAAGGCTCGGACTTCATTATTTCTTCTGAGCCTTTTCATTACTTCTTCGAGCCTTTTAATGAATTGTCCGAGCCTTTTAATGAATTGTCCGAGCCTTTTCATTTCTTCTCCGAGCCTTTTCATTTCTTCTCCGAGACTTTTAAACAATTTTTTTTTTTTTAATTTCATTACTTCTCCGAGCCTTTTAATGAACTGTCCGAGCCTTTTCATTACTTCTCCGAGCCTTTTAATGAACTGTCCGAGCCTTTTCGTTACTTCTCCGAGTGCGTCTGCGTAGCACTATAAAATTAATTATCCAAAGGAAATGAATTGATAATGTTATGGTGTTCAACCTTCACCCTCCATTGAAGGTTTGTTACAGAGGAATATGAAAAGAAAAAATCTCAGAAAACTTTAAAGTAAGAAAGAGAATGTGTAAAATAAGGGCATTTTGGGAAATCACTTACTTTAGTGCCTTTTAAACTTACGTTATTAAACCGGTCACTTTGTCACCAAGTGAGTTGGAAAAGGTGATATTTTTCACCATTTCCTCTATAAATATATGTCTTATTTAAGGGTTGTTTGTTTGTTTTTATTTTGTCTTAATTGATCTGAAATGAATATATTAAAACTTTTTTTTTTTTTTTTAATTCATTGAAGATCTGAAATGCTGCAATAAATGACCAAATAAATTAAGTCAAATAATTTACTATTATTTGAAAAATGGAAACTGAATAAGTATTTAACATCTCACTTCCAAAAATGCCCTTAGAAAACATAATAACTACAATATTATTTTAACAAAAACAGAGCCAATCTTGTTGGATTATGGAGGTCGCTTGCTATTTGTAATTGTATATGGTTAAAAAAAAAAAAAAAAAAGTTTAATATTTTAATTTTTTAAAATTTTAATTTTAATTTTGGAGGTCCCCAGTAATTGGATTATGGAGGTCGCTTGATCATGTTATTTTAATTTTTTTCCCAAAATAAAGTTGCATCAGGAAATAAGAAAGAAACAAAAGAGCAGTAGTTTCTTGGTTGATTCTGATTCAAAGTCTCCTTGTAAGTGTGAAAAGTGTGATAGAACATGTAGAGAAAGCATGTTTTTCTTTTGGTTGACCCTGAGTCAACCTCCCTACTCAAATAATGCAAGGCTGATAATAATTAGCTACAGAGATAATAAAAAATAAAAAAAGTTTAATTCGTTGACGAAGTCATTCATTCATGTTAATATAAATAGTCGGTAGCCACTCTCTTGCGAATTGCAATTTGCAAAGGTATTAGATTGATTGTATCTCTGGGAAATAAAAAAGTGTGTATTGAGATATGGTATCAAAGCAGCAGCCATGGATGTTTGTATGGCTTGCAGTATTGATTTTTATTGTTTCATTAGAAAGTAGGTGGAGTGAGGGTTGTCTGGAACAAGAGAGATTTGCTCTCTTGCAACTTAAACCTTTCTTCAATTCTCCTTATAACAGTCTTCGAAATTGGGTTGAGGGAGATCACAACAACTCAGATTGCTGTCAATGGGATGGGGTTGAGTGCAACCATACCACCGGTAGAGTCATCTCACTCGATCTTTGGGGTACAAGGGATGAGGAAATGGGAGAATGGTATCTAAATGCTTCTTTGTTTTCTCCCTTCCAACAACTGCGCGCCCTTTACTTAAGTTACAATGGGATAGCCGGTTGTGTTGAGAATCAAGGTCGCTTGCTTAAATTTGCCTTTCATATCCTTGTCTAATTCTTTTATATATTATGTCAATAATTTGTTACACTATCCTATCAGACTTTTGTATATATTTTAAACAATTTCCTTGCAGGTTTTGAAAGATTATAACTCATCTACAGTACTTTTTGGAGAAATTGCTGAAGAAAGTATAGAGAATAATATATAATAAGTTTGATTTACTATATTAATGAAACTATTTTTTCTCATGTTACAGGTTTTGATAAGTTGTCAATATTGAGCAACTTGGAGGCACTCTATTTAGATGAAAATAGCTTCAACAATAGCATTTTATCATCTCTGATTACTCTTTCGTCGTTAAAAAATTTATCACTATCTTATAACAAATTGAAAGGAATAGTTGATTTTCAAGGTGAGATTCAAATTTACCTTTTTTCTTTTTCTTCTGTCTATATGAAAACAATAAATCTATAGGTTGAAAAAACTTAACATTATCTCTAAGTACTACTCTTTTATAGTTATTATATCTATTTATTTCCATGTGAGAAGAAATTAAAAGAAATAGTTGATTTAAGGTGATTTTCATTTTTACATTTTCTCTCTCAAAATCAAAACAATAGAGCTCTAAGTTGAATAAACCGGATTCTTTGAGCAACTCAATTTAAACTTTTCAAATTGTTGGTAGAGACAAAAATAAACTTTTCAACTCAATTTATTTCATGCGATGCTTCTTCCTGACTTTCTCACCCATTTTTAGAATTAGACTCTCATAACAATTTTTTGTTTTTGGAACAAGCAAAATGAGATTAATGATATTTCAAAAAGAAAAGAGATTAATGAAATTCGTTTCCCAAAGATATTAACGAAAGCAAAACTTGATTATTTTCGGAGGTTATTCATTCATTCCATCACTAAATGACTTATTAAATCGTTTTAATAATTATTTTCCGGAGTAAGGGATTGTATTTTGTTCATTAATTTTTTTTTAAAGAATGTTGAGAATGATATAAGTAGTTTAATTTTCAAATTAACTGAGATTGTTTATGGAATAATTACTTATTTTCATGTTACAGGTTGGAAGTTGAGTAACTTGGAATATTTGGGTTTAAGCGGTAACAACTTTAACAATAACATCTTATCATCTCTAAGTGCACTTTTATCGTTAAAAAGGTTATATCTTAGAGATGTTGGGTTGGAAGAATCCGTTGATTTATCAGGTTATTAAATTCGCTACTACTCTTATTTCTCTTCCTGTATAGCAACCAACTTTGATTTATGTTGTTTTTAATAATTGAATGGAAAAATTTCTCTGCTTCGTTTTCTTTTCTTTTCTTTTATTTATTTATTTTGTAAAATTTCATTAACTCTGTTTAATTTTGATTAGAAATATTTGATTCCTTGAGCAAATTAGAGGAGTTGGACCTGAGCAACAATCATATAAACAAATTAGTGGTCACGAAAGGTACCAATTAAAACAAAATTCGATTACTTCAAAAATGGTGGTTTTGTCTATATAATTAGTTTATAAATCATAAAAGTTTTCATTAGCTTAAATATATATAATCTTATATTATTAAATTTGAAAAACACTAAAAAAAAATGCGGTTTTCACAACAATCATTTTCTATAGCTAGTACCAACTCTTTGATCAAGGAGATCACATGAACTGGAAATACAAAACACTGAATGAGGGACACAAAAACAACCACTAGATTCAATCACATGGAAAATTTATCAAACTATTTTTCAGAAGAAAAATGAAGTTAGTTGCTGAGATAAAATGAGCCAATTAAAGTTGAATCTAAAATAACCAATCTATTTTACACGATAAATGTTAGCAATTAACAATAAGATCATCCCATTTAGCTTAAATAAATATTAATGTATATTTGGTTTTGTTTTTATAGATTTGTCTAATTTGAAGAATTTGAAATATCTGAGCATGGATTATACTAATCTCAACATCAGCATTCTACAAAACATTGGATTGTTGACTTCTCTTGAGAGTTTATCGTTGAGGGATTGTAGTCTGGAAGGCATATTACCTGATCAAGGTTAATAACCTCTCTCTCTCTCTCTCTCTCTCTCTCTCTCTCTCTCTCTCTCTCTCTCTCTCTCTGATTATGTCATTTTAATTATCCTCTCTGATTATGTCATTTTAATTATCCCATAAAAAAATTCAACCTAAACCTTTTATGAAAGGATATATTTCAGGCGGCCTTTGTGAGTTGAAGCATCTACAAGAGCTGGATCTCTCTCGTAACAATCTAAGGGGTAGCTTGCCTTGGTGTTTTGGAAATTTGACATCCCTTCAAGTCTTAGATCTCTATTCCAATCAATTTTCTGGAAACATCTCTCCCCTTAGACCTCTTACATCCCTTCAAGTCTTATATCTCTCTTCCAATCAATTTTCTGGATACATCTCTCCCCTTAGACCTCTTATATCCCTTCAAGTCTTAGATCTCTCTTCCAATCAATTTTCTGGAAACATCTCTCCCCTTAGAGCTCTTACATCCCTTGAAGAATTAGATCTTAGGGATAATCACTTCCAAATCCCAATTTCACTTGAACCCATTTTCAACCACTCCAAACTCAAGTATTTTGACGGTTACAACAACCAAATATATGCAGACACAGCTGAGTCACATTTTTCAATCACCCCAAAATTCCAATTAAATCATCTCACCTTATCTGGTTGCAGAGATTGTGTCACATTTCCCAAATTCCTCTACCATCAACATGACTTGTTCCGAGTTGATCTTTCTCACAATAACTTGACGGGAGAGTTTCCAAATTGGTTGTTAGATAACAACACCAACTTACATCAACTTGTTCTAGTCAACAATTCTCTTACAGGACCTTTACATTTGCCTACCCATTCTCACCAGAATTTAACATCATTAGATATCTCCAAAAATTCCTTCCATGGAAATATTCCAATACAAGTGGGAGCATATCTGCCAATGTTGTGGACTCTAAACATTTCCAAAAATGATTTTGATGGTCGTATTCCCTCTTCATTCGGTGATATGAATTCACTTTGGAATTTGGACTTATCCTACAATAATTTGTCAGGCGAAATACCAGAGCACTTGGCCAAGAGCTGCATCAATTTACGATACCTTGTGTTATCAAACAATAGATTGGAAGGTCATATATTCTCTGCTGCAAATTTTAACTTAACAAACTTGTGGAGGCTTCAGTTGGATGGAAATCAATTCATTGGAAAGATCCCAGAATGCTTGTCCAACTCCTCCAGCTATTTGACGGTATTACATCTTGGTGATAATCATCTATCTGGTAGGATTCCCAGTTGGTTAGGGAATATGTCAGAGTTAGTAGATCTTAAAATGCCCAATAATCATCTAGAAGGTCCAATTCCACCTGAGTTTTGTCAACCGCAAAATCTTGAAGTTTTGGACCTTTCAGTGAATAGTATTTCTGGTGATTTACCATCTCGTTTTAGTCCTCCACAAATCCAACTAGTTCACTTATCTAAAAATAAGTTAGAGGGACAGTTAAAAGATGCATTCTTTAATAGTTCTTCCTTGGTGACACTAGATCTCGGCTATAATCACTTCAATGGTGGGATTCCAAACTGGATTGGCAGGCTTTCTAACTTGACATACCTTATATTGTCTCATAATAATCTTGAAGGTGAAGTGCCACATCTATTGTGCAATTTGGAATGGTTGCGCTTGATAGATCTTTCTCATAACAATTTCTCTGGACAAATTCCTCATTGTCTAGATATGACCGCACTCCATGGCAATTTTTCTACTGCTACTGAGCCAATGAGAAATGAAGAATATGTAGAGTTCGAGGTGAACAATGAAAAAAGTGTTGCTCCAATGAGAAAGGAAGAAACTGTAGAGTTCACGATAAACAGGAGATCCTACTTTTTCAAAGGAAGAATGCTTATTTACATATCTGGAGTTGATCTTTCATGCAATAAATTAACAGGTGAGATTCCTCATCAAATTGGAAACCTTACCGGGATCCACGTATTGAATTTGTCATACAACCATTTGACTGGATCGATCCCAAGGACATTTTTAAACCTTCAACAAATCGAGAGCTTGGATCTTTCCCACAACAACTTAAATGGAAAGATCCCTCAAAACATTACTGATCTATTCTATTTAACTGGTTTTAGTGTGGCGTACAATAACTTGTCAGGCAAAACTCCCGAGAGGATTGCACAATTTGGTACCTTTGAAGAGAGCAGCTATCAAGGAAATCCTCTTTTATGTGGCCTTCCATTGACGAAATGTTGTGATGCAAATTGTTCACCAGCCTTGGCGCCAAAATTTGGTATCTTTGATGAGAGTAGCTATCAGGGAAATCCTCTTTTATGTGGCCTTCCATTGCCGAAAAGTTGTGATGCGAATGAAGAAGACAGCAATTTCATGGACATGGACATCTTTTACATCAGTTTTACTGCAAGTTATATAGTTGTGGTCTTAGTGATTGCTATAATTTTATACGTGAATCCTTATTGGCGACGAACATGGTTCTATCTTGTCGAAACTTGGATGACCTCATGCTACTATTTCATTATCGACAATCTCCCTAAGGGATTCCGTCATTGAACTATGCATTGTAGTGCTCTCTATGTAAGGAAATCATATGGAAAATGGCAATAGCCTTTTTTGAATAAGATGTACTAAAATTTTGCAGTACAGCCCGGTAATATAGCGGAGTGCAAATTATCCATAAAAACAAGAGCATAGCTACCAACATAGTTTGCTTGCATAATCTCTCTTGATTTTATTATTCAAAATTTATTCTGTGTGATCTTCTGATCAACATAGCTACTAATCTCTCTTATATAGTTTACTTGCATAATCTCATTCTGTCATTAAACGGATGGAGAATTGAAACAAGATTCCATGTTTACTATTTAACAAGCAATCACAACTTCATAATCAGCCCCACAAAAGATATAAAGCATCAGTTAATAGCAGAGTTTTTGTAGACTTGTTACTTGTTGGGTTTGACAGAAACATGTAAAACTGCTTAATGTTATCAATTCTTCACTCTTTAACTATTCTAAACCAGTTATAAAAAAATTTGATGCAACAGGAACTGATGCATTATTGATTCACAGTATATAACCTTTCAATATTTATGACACTAAAAAAATATAAATTACCTCTCAATTGCTTCCAAATCATACAAAATTTCTCCTGAGCCAATTCAATGGCAGGAATATCAGCAAATACTTTTGTTCCTCTGATGTTGATCGTGGCGTGCATGGCAATGCTGGTTCCAGCAGGACAGGCACAAATTCCAGGCCTATTACCGCCAGTGCCAAAACTTCAGAAATGCTGCGCAGCTCTAGCAGGCACACCAGGTTGTCTCATGGAGATTTACACTTACTTTATGAGTGGCCAAATTGGCAAAATTGGTCATGTTTGTTGTGCAACAATCGCTCAAGTCAGCGAAGATTGCTGGCCTAAGATGTTCCCAATAAACCCATTGTTCCCTCCATTGCTCAAGACCGCTTGTGCTGCGCCTTCAACAAATTCACCTGTGGCGAATGCTGCAATGAGCAAGGTCTCATTTCCAGGAACTGCACCAAAGATTAATAAAGTTCATGTTCTACACAAATTTATTTCATAAACTCAAGTAGGCCTTCTTTAACATATTTGTTCAGAAATATGTTTATTCATTCATGAGTCTTAGCAAGTTACAGACATTTATCATCAATCGGCTGGAGAAGGAAACGGAGAAAATTTAAACTTGAACAGTTTCGAGGGCTACCAACCCTTTCTGATAGCACTCATAGTTGATAATACCATAATTCTTCACGTTTCTGTATAGCCTCGGCCTTTGCTCATCAATCAAATGCTCCACAGGTCCAATTTCATTGTCTGGATCTGGTTCGATAAATGAGGCTACAGATATCCTCAACTTTTCTGTGTTCGTGACCACCCGGTGCATTGGACTCTTATATATTCCATTACTCATTATCTGCATAAGTTCACATAACATTAGTTAGAAGATTCATCATATGATGCCATCTACTGCAAAGTAAAATGATAATAAAAGAAATAGCGCGAAGATATACCTGCATCTGATCACCAAGATTGACAACAAGAGCATGAGGTATCACAGGAACTAGATACCAATTACCATCCACAACAATTTGGAGACCTTCAACTTCTTTATCTTGCAAGAGAATTGTAATTCCTGATCTATCAGTATGCGGTTTGACACCATGAACCAAATCAGGTCTTGAGCATGGTGGATAGAAGTTAAATCTGGTTTGCATTAGAGATTGTTCTCCAAATTGATTCAAGAAACTATTCTCCTCCAAATTCAGTGACTTCGCGATTGCCTTGGTGAACAATTAAAATTAAATATTTTAATTTTGTTTTAGGTTTCATAATTAAAGAAATGCATTCTAGGTTTGATATTTTGGTCTTTATTTATGTTTTATTTATTGATATATTGACAATTTTGTTTTGGCATCTCCATTTGTGATGCATAATTGAAGAATTTTTTTTTTTTTTTTTTTTGAATTAAGTGAGTCAACAAAGATGATAAAATGGGCAGTGTGTAATACTAATCACCACTAAAATTCATAATCAAATCAATAATTCCATTAATAAGATTTCAAATCTATGAAATGATTGGATTATAAATTTAAAAGAAAAAAGTGTGACAAGAATCTCACAATGTCAGCTGGCCATATCAAAGAAGCTTAGAAGCATCAAACATGGATGACTTCATGATCATGTTACCTTGTGGAAAAGGCAGAGAACAAATGGTGGAGCAGGTTGCTAAAACAGGAAGGAAAACCTCCTGTGTTTTTGAAAGTTGATTGGGATAAGTGGGTTGACGAAGATGAGGAAACAGAAGAAGATAAGCGTGAGTGCGAAAATCTTAGACATCTTTCTTAAACAGTCCTAGACTAGTGTAATCTAATTGTGGCAGTGAAATTTCTGTTTTACCGCTAACTTATTCATTAATTTGCTTGCAGCAGCTGCAGCTGATATGGACTTCGGTGATTTTGACTTTTCTGTAAGTGGTGATACCATCACATAAATAGTATTATGTTATATTCCTACAACACCTGTATCTCTCTGGTAACAGTCTAAGGGGTAGCTTGCCTTGGTGTTTTGGAAATTTGACATCCCTTCAAGTCTTAGATCTCTATTCCAATCAATTTTCTGGAAACATCTCTCCCCTTAGAGCTCTTACATCCCTTGAAGAATTAGATCTTGGGGATAATCACTTCCAAATCCCAATTTCACTTGAACCCATTTTCAACCACTCCAAACTCAAGTATTTTGACGGTTACAACAACCAAATATATGCAGACACAGCTGAGTCACATTTCTCAATCACCCCAAAATTCCAATTAAATTCACTTGTGTTATCTGGTTGCAGAGATTGTGTCACATTTCCCAAATTCCTCTACCATCAACATGACTTGTCTTACGTTTATCTTTCTCACAATAACTTGACAGGAGAGTTTCCAAATTGGTTGTTAGATAACAACACCAACTTAGATGAACTTGTTCTAGTCAACAATTCTCTTACAGGACCTTTACATTTGCCTACCCATTACCACCAGAATTTAACATCATTAGATATCTCCAATAATTTCTTCCATGGAAATATTCCAAAACAAGTGGGAGCATATTTGCCAATGTTGTCGACTCTAAACATTTCCATAAATGATTTTGATGGTCGCATTCCCTCTTCGATCGGTGATATGAAAGAATTGTCTTTTTTGGACTTGTCCTACAATAAATTGTCAGCGAAATACCAGAGCACTTGGCCAAGAGCTGCATCAATTTACGATACCTTGTGTTATCAAACAATAGCTTGGAAGGTCAGATATTCTCTGCTGCAAATTTTAACTTAAAATACTTGATGAGGCTACAGTTGGATGGAAATCAATTCATTGGAAAGATCCCAAAAGGCTTGTCCAACTCCTCCAGCTATTTGAGGGGATTATATCTTGGTGATAATCATCTATCTGGTAGGATTCCCAGTTGGTTGTGGAATATGTCAGAGTTGGTAGATCTTAAGATGCCCAATAATCATCTAGAAGGTCCAATTCCACCTGAGTTTTGTCAACTGCAAAATCTTGAAGTTTTGAACCTTGCAGAGAATAATATTTCTGGTGATTTACCATCTCGTTTTAGTCCACCAAAAATCCAACAAGTTCACTTATCAAAAAATAAGTTAGAGGGACAGTTGAAAGATGCATTCTTTAATAGTTCTTCCTTGGTGACACTAGATCTTGGCTATAATCACTTCAATGGTGGGATTCCAAAATGGATTGGCCGGCTTTCTAACTTGACCTACCTTATATTGGCTCATAATAATCTTGAAGGTGAAGTGCCACATCTAGTGTGCAATTTAATACGGTTGCGTTTGATAGATCTTTCTCATAACAATTTCTCTGGAAAAATTCCTCATTGCCTAGATATGACTGCACTCCATGTCGATTTTTCAACTGCTACTGAGCCAATGAGAAATGAAGAAATGGTATAGTTCAAGAAGAAAAATACAACCTACGCCGACGAAAAAAGTGTTGCTCCAATGAGAAAGGAAGAAACTGTAGAGTTTACAACGAAAAAGACATCCTACCCTTACCAAGGAAGAATTCTTACTTACATGTCTGGAGTTGATCTTTCATGCAATAAATTAACAGGTGAGATTCCACATCAAATTGGAAACCTTACCAGGATCCTTTCATTGAATCTATCATACAACCATTTGACTGGATCGATCCCAAGGACATTTTCAAACCTTGAACAAATTGAGAGCTTGGATCTTTCCCACAACAACTTAAATGGAAAGATCCCTCAAAACATTACTGATCTATTCTGTTTAGCTGTTTTTAGTGTAGCTTACAATAATTTGTCAGGAAAAATTCCCGAGAGGATTGCACAATTTGGTACCTTTGAAGAGAGCAGCTATCAGGGAAATCCTCTTTTATGTGGCCTTCCATTGCCAAAAAGTTGTGGATCACCACCCTTGGCGCCAAAAGCTGCAACCGATAATGATGAAGATATCAATTTCGTGGACATGGACATCTTTTACATCAGTTTTACCGTGCGTTACATCGTTGTGGTCTTAACAATTGCTATAGTTCTGTATGTAAATCCTTATTGGCGACGAACATGGTTCGATCTTGTTGAAACTTGGATGACCTCATGTTACTATTTCATTATCGACCATCTCCCTAAAGGATTCCGTCATTGAACTATGCTTTGTAGTGTTCTCTATGTAAGGAAATCGTAAGGTAAATGGCAGTAGCCTTTTTTTTATAATAAGATGTACTAAAATTTGCAGTACAGCCCAGTAATATAGTGGAGTGCAAATTATCCATAAAAACAAGAGCATGGTCTTATGGTTTTATTATTCAAATCTCATTCTCTCTTATGATCAACATAGCTACTAATCTCTCTTATGTAGTTTACTTGCATAATCTCATTAAACAATATTCCATGTATACTATTTATCCAAACAAGCAATCACAACTTCATAATCAGCCCCACAAAAGATATAAAGCATCAGTTAATAGCAGAGTTTTTGTAGACTTGTTACTTGTTGGGTTTGACAGAAACATGTAAAACTGCTTAATGTTATCAATTCTTCACTCTTTAACTATTCTAAACCAGTTAAAAGAAAATTTGATGCAACAGGAACTGTTGCATTATTGATTCACAGTATATAACCTTTCAATATTTATGACACTAAAAAAATATAAATTACCTCTCAATTGCTTCCAAATCATACAAAATTTCTCCTGAGCCAATTCAATGGCAGGAATATCAGCAAATACTCTTGTTCCTCTGATGTTGATCGTGGCGTGCACGTCAATGCTGGTTCCAGCAGGACAGGCAGAAATTCCAGGCCTATTATCGCCCGTGCCAGAACTTCAGAAATGCTGGGCAGCTCTAGCAGGCACACCAGGTTGTCTCATGGAGATTTACACTTATTTTATGAGTGGCCAAATTGGCAAAATTGGTCCTGTTTGTTGTGCAACTATCGCTCAAGTCAGCGAGGAATGCTGGCCTAAGATGTTCCCAATAAACCCATTGTTCCCTCCATTGCTCAAGACCGCTTGTGCTGCACCTTCAACAAATTCAACTGTGGCGAATGCTGCAATGAGCAAGGTCTCATTTCCAGGAACTGCAAATGTTACTGAAATAATAGAATGTTGGTCAACTCTTAAAGACATAGAAGGCTGTGTTTCAGAGACTAATAAATCAGTACTCAACATTGGCATCATTGCTAGAATTGGCAGGGTTTGTTGCAAAGCCGTCACTGAAATCAACGATAAGTGCTTGTATAAGATTTTCCCATTCAATCCGTCCTTCCCTCCGGTGCTCAAGAGCACTTGTTCAGCTGTCTTTAACGCCACACCATCACCAACTTCAGGTTGAAATGAATGGGCTGCAAGATCAAGTCTAACTTGAACTAAAAAAGTTCTTCAAGTGGAGCTGGAATGTCTTGCAATGTTATCTTTGTTTTTTTTTTTCAAGAAATAAAATGGATAGTTTTAGCTGAGGATGCTATTCTTACTTCACAGAGGTAATTTAGGGGATGTAACTGGAATTCACTTTGGCTAAGGAATTCACTGGACTTTAGGTAAAACTGCTTGTTACTTCTTTTCTCATTGGACTTTTGTGGAATTCACTTTTGCTATAGCTGCCAGGCAATTCATGGTATGATATTCACATTTTTCACTACACATGAAACACTAAGGATGAAGTTTTTCCATCAAGTGCCTTGTTTCCAAGCAGCAAAGATTAATAAAGTTCATGTTCTACACAAATTTATTACATGAACTCAAGTAGGCCTTCTATAACATATTTGTTTAGAAATTTGTTTATTCATACTGAGTCTTAGCAAGTTGCAGACATTTATCATCAATCAGATGGAGAAGGAAATGGAGAAAATTTAAACTTGAACAGTTTCAAGGGCTACCAACCTTTTCTGATAGCACTCATAGTTGATAATACCATAATTCTTCACGTTTCTGTATAGCCTCAGCCTTTGCTCATCAATCAAATGCTCCATAGGTCCAATTTCATTGTCTGGATCTGGTTCGATAAATGAGGCTACAGATATCTTCAACTTTTCTGTGTTCGTTACTACCCGGTGCATTGGACTCTTATATATTCCATTACTCATTATCTGCAAAAGTTCACATAACATTATTTAGAAGATTCGTCATATATATGTTGCTATCCACTACAGAGCGAAACAAAAGAACAACAAAAAAAATGTTGTTTCAATGTCTCGAAACATACTACATATCCCACAAACAAGCGTATACATGAATATGCCAATAGTGCGAAGATATACCTGCATTTGATAGCCAAGATCGACAACAAGAGCATGAGGTATGACAGGAACTCGGTACCATTTACCATCCACAAGAATTTGGAGACCTTCAACTTCTTTATCTTGCAAGAGAATTGTAATTCCTGATCTATCCGTTTTCTTCCAAATTCAATGACTTCGCGATTGCCTTGAACAGAACTTCCGTCACAATCTTGATCTTCATAGCATATTCATCTAAGGTCTCCCTGAAAGATGATCAAACTCACTAATCATCAATACTTTACATTATTAGCTTATGAACTACTAGATCGAAAACCCCTTCCTTACACGTCTATCATATTCGTTAGAGTTGTTATTCGAAGGCTTATGGATCTAGCAATTGCTTAACAGAGTCCGATACTTATACATTCAAATAGGCTAGTTTACAGTATAAGAAAAATAGAAAATGGAAAAATACCTGAAATCTTGTGGAATTTGGGGCCAGAGATTTAACCTTCTTTTTCGTTGTGGAAACACCTTGAGGGACAAGCGATGAGACCAGTCATGAACTTGCTTGTCTGAGACGATTCTGTCACTCCCATAGCCTTCTGCTTCATTAACAGCTCGTGCATATTTCTGTTTCTCTTCCATTGGAAGTGAAAAGAAATCAATCGAAACTTCACGTATCTTGTCCAGAAGTGAATTTGAAATCCCATGTCCAATTGCCTTTAAAAAACACATCCAAATTCATGCGAAAACGTCACCGTATCTATCACTAGACTCTCAAAATGTGGGCCCAATTGTTTCTTAGATGGAATTATAACCAATAGAAGGACACCACGTTAGATATAACGGACCACAAAAAGAAACAGCACGACTCTCCTTGATCTTTAACACCCCATTTCGTTTTCATTTGTTACCTTCTAAGCGTTGCTTGAGCTTTCGAGTTTGGTGTAGAATCAAAGAGAAAGAGAATGTCAAAGAAACGGATAAGTTTGATGGAGTGCTTACTGGGTTACGAGTGGATGAACTCGATCAAGCGAGTTCGGTTTCGGACTCTGAGGGTGAATCGGGTCACGTGAGTGGGTCGGGTCAAGTGGGTTCTGAGTGAAATTGGCCGCCATGGAAGAATATACCAGAAAGATACAAACTTATTGGAATTACTTCGCTCGCTTTTGTTATCTGTAACATGGATAAGGTAGTTGCTTTTTTCCACTTTCTCTTAGGAATTTCTACAAACAGTTTACGTGTTTTGAATCTACAAACGAACTTTTTGTGTTTTGAATTGATTTCTATTTACAGAGTTGTAGAGTAATTTTGGATGAAGAGAGTATGCTTGTTTCTTTATTGAGCTTTTTGTATATGGTGTTTTTAAAATTGTATTTTGTTTATTGAATCATGTAGGTGAACTCGAGTGTTGCTATTATTCCAATGTCACACCAATTTGGGTGGAGTTCATCGGTGGCTGGATTGGTTCAATCATCTTTCTTTTGGGGTTACGCATTGAGTCAACTGCCTGAGGGATGGCTTGCCAAGGTATTTGGTGGGAGGTTAGTTTTCATTAGCCTTGTAATTTATTTTAAGTGTTGGCCTAAGCTGTTCCCGTTCAATCCATTCTTACCTCCACCATCTAACGTAGTTTGAACAAGCTTCAAGACCAAGTCCTAGCTAGCTTCAACTAAAAACTAATGCAACAACAAATTCTATCATATGCTGGTCACTAAATCTCTCACATCAATACTTCATACAGATCTGAAAATATGATCTACCCTTTGTATTCCATTTCATTCATTCTTTGACTACCTTCAATATTTTAGTATAATTTTGCAATGTATTCATGGTATGATATCCAAAATTTGCACTAAAAATGAAACATTAAAGCTGAATTTGCACTACATCCAAATTTTGCAATGTCATGACTCATGTGGTTTGATTGGATTATGGTTTTATGTGCAGGGCCTGGAATTATTATTATTTGTGTAATTGTGTATGATTAACTTAAATCCATTTACCATGGACTCATTATAAAATTAACAAAATCATTATTTGTATTTCTTGGAATTTGGGCTTGTGGGTACAGCCCAATCAATCACTCCTAGTGGGCTAGACTGATAGAGCAGGATCGGATAGGTAGATTTGAATTTGTAATCCGTGTAGGATTTAGTTCCCGATAATCGTTAGATAATTATATGAAAGAGAATTAATTTCCTTTTGTTATAATTATAAACCTTTGAATTGAAATTTAAAAATTAAAAACTAACTCAACAACTATACAAATCTTATATAGTAGTTGAATCTTGTAATCTAATTTCTACTCTTCTCTTTCATAAAAAGCATAGAATTATTATTTCTTGTTTGGTATTTAAGACGTGGTATTTTTGTGATTGTACGAGTAACACCAACACACCATCATTGTGATTGCACGCTTGTGGTTTAAAAGACTGTGATGTAATCTAAATATTATTGTTGTTTAACAATGACATTAGCCGCATATTATTAAATTTGTTTACAAGTATTTGTAATTTAAAATGACATTTTAAATACAAAATTATCTTTTAATACTCAATGGTCTAGACTCTAGACCGTTGATTAGCAAATCAAATTAAACATTATCATTGATTTGATTGGGATTTTAGCAAAAATGCCTATATTTAAAATTCAAGTTGCATAATTACTCATTTACTCTTTCCATGCATGGAAAAAGTTACAAAAATAATTGTGCATCCAACTATCCAAGCATCTGTTGATAATGATTTTTCAATAACGATAGAGAGAAAATATAGTGTATTTTTTTCTTCAATTGTCACATGTGGCATGTGAAAAGTAATTATTTCTCGCCTTGGTCCATGTTGTGTAGATAGAGCTATACTATTTACCGTTAACAAAAAAGAAAAGCTATACTATTTAATCAAGTTTTTACCATTTAATTGAAGATATTATAATTCTACTGTCCATAGCTATTAAGTGGGGACCACTCCTAGCTATAGTCCAATTGATTCCGATGATAATAAAGGTTGATTTGAGTCCCTTTTAACAACTTTGGCCTGTCAACATTTGCGTAGCTCATCTGATAGATAGACGAGTTTAGGGTTTGAGTAAATGACTCATAAGTCAGCAGTTCGAATCCTATTAATGACAATACCAGGTCCCGAATTAATAGATATTGTCAAAAAAAAAAAAAAAAAACCTTTGGCATATTGTACGGGAATGAAACATGCCATGATTGGTTCTATTATTTTATTATTTTTTATTTATATTATAAAAACTTCTTTAAATACTGAAAAAAAAATTATTTATAATTTCAGGACGTCTAACCACAGCTATACATTCACAAATGGGTCCACAGCCCCATATTAACAAATACTCACACCCAATATGAATGTGTGGCTATGGTTGGATGTCCTTAACTTATAATTTCAAGACATCCTTACTAGAAAACCATCATATATGTATATACTATAAACATACGGTAGCGGCCACTCAAAAGTCTAATCTAAAATATTGTCCAGTTGAATTGATGCTTTTATCACTAAGCCACATTAGAGCGGTAACAAAAAAGTTTATTAATAATTCATGATTAAAAGCCATTTTCCTTTTATCACTGAACCACATTGGAGTGGTAACGAAAAAGTTTATTGGTAATTCATGATTAAAGGTCATTTTCATTTTATCACTGAACCACATTGGAGTGGTAATGAAAAAGTTTATTAGTAATTCATGATTAAGGGCCATTTTCATTTTAACTCGGATATTTATGCAGTGGTGATAAAGAAAATCTGAAATACTAAAACAGTAAAAGAATAAAAATAAAATTGTCAAGCAATTGTCTCGGTGGTAAATGCTTTATAGTAAGTAATTATGTTTATGTATAGGGTACGGATATTGACACCCATAAATACGATAAGTATACCCATATTTATAAATACACCCATATCTAAAATTTAAAATTAAAACATTACTATAAACACTCATCTTAATACCAATAGTACCCTTATTTAAATGAATGTTTTAATTTCAATACAATTTATTTGTCCCAAGAACAGAAGATCAGCACAACCAACAGGAATCACATTCTCTACAACTAATGCGCATACAAAGTTTCCTTTTCTTCTCAAGTACCCTCTTCGCGAGTATCAACATATTGGCTTGGATTGGCTTGTGACAATGTATGAGAAAAGATTAAATGGGATTCTAGCTGATGAAATGGGACTCGGAAAGACCATCATGACTATTGCTCTGCTTGCACATCTGGCATGCGAAAAAGGAATATGGCCCTCCCATATCATTGTAGTTCCAACAAGTGTCAACTTAACTGGGAAACTGAGTTTTTTAAATGGTGTCCTGCCTTTAAAATACCAAAAGAGGGCAAATATAAAAGGCAAGGTTGGTTGAAACCGAACTTCTTTCATGTGTGCATAACGACTTATAGACTTGTTATACAGGATTCGAAAGTCTTCAAGCGAAAGAAGTGGAAATACTTGATTTTGGATGAATCTCATTTGATTAAAAATTGGAAGTCTCAAGATGGCAAACACTTTTAAATTTCAATTCTAAACAGCGAATTTTGTTGATTGGTACCCCCTACAGAATGATCTAATGGAACTCTGGTCATTGATGTATTTCTTGATGCCGCATGTCTTTCGGTTTCATCAGGAATTCAAGGATTGGTTTTGTAATCAAATTTCTGGGATGGTTGAGCCTAGAGGGTCAAGAGAGAGTGAATAAAGAAGTTGTTGATCGCTTGCATAATGTCCTTCGTCCATTCCTACTTCGCAGATTGAAAAGAGATATGGAGAAGCAACTACCTATGAAAGTTGAGCATGTCATAAACTGTAGACTGTCAAAGAGGCAAAGGAACTTATATGAAGACTTTATTGCCAACCCGAGACACATTTAATTAAACCAATTTGTCCTTATTAGTAAATAACTATTGAGATATTTTTGTAATTAATTTTTTTATTAAAATATGAGTGTGTTTATTATATTTATAGGTGTCAATATCGACTCCCTTATGTATATGTTGAGAATTGACAAATTCATCAAAAATACATTTTAGTAATTAACTTTTATTATGAATAAAAAAATCTAAAATACATTTTAGTTTTTGTACTTTATAAGTTATTACAAAATTTATCTTTTTTATTTCAATAAAAAAATTTATCTTTAAAATAAAAGTGATATTAATAAATATTTAACAAAAAATTAAATTTCAAAGTAAAGAAACATTTTTCCCTTGTCAAGACATTTTCCAATAACTTTGACTGAGTCCATACATTTTGATATACAGTATATGGGAACTAAAGAAATTGAACTCCCATGTGCAAACCCATCACCATCTAATTAGAACCAATCCATTTTGTTCATATTATTTTTTTATATCGATTAAAACTTGCGATACTATTATTTCAGCATTAATTGTTTTCATGACATGCATGAATCATTGAATCCTAAAAATACACAGAAAAAATGGACGACTTTGACTTGGTGGTAGCAGCATTCATCACTGCTTTCTTATTTGGCATTCATCACTTTAAGTTCACTTGAAGTAGAATAATATTGCTCATTGTTCTTGCTCTAAATTTTGCCTTTTCTTTTCTTTTTATACTCTGATTTCAATCATCTAGAAAAGGGTTTTGATGAAATCAAGTAAAAATAGCATTCAAGAAATATGAAAGTTAGTAACATTTCAATGCCGTAGTTGAAATGTTAGTATGCATTCAAGAAATATGAAAGTTAGTAATATGAAAGTTAGTATGCATTCAAGAAATATTGCATATGGTATACAATGCCGTAGTTGAATCCTAATTTATTTTTTCTCTGTATATTCCATACAAATGAAAAAAAAAAAAAAAAAAATAGTTTTATGTATCAGAGAAATTTGTTTGTACTCTCCCAAGCAGAATTATTCTTCCAAATATTTGTTTGCTTTCTTTGTTCTGATCTGCAAGTCCATGACCTGATAAATTTATGCATTTCCATCCAGTCTTTCAGAGGTCCAAGAGGTGGCATGATCTTCTTCAAGCCAATTGATTGAATGAGGTTACAAGCTGGTTTCTGGTGGCAGCGATAATCATCTGGTTCTTTTAGATCTGAGGCCATTGGTTATTTTATCGATTCCTGATTAGATTTTGAGTTTATACACTGTGCTGCTGGTTTCTCATTACCTTTTCAATTGCTACCAATCAATATTCCTAGAGAATTAGATGTGCTATCATACCATATAACACGAGACATGCACCACAGTGTAATTATGCTAGCAATTATCAATTGGTTTATCCATGTTGATCTTGAATGTTGCAAATTTTTTATTTTTTATTTTTTTTTTGAAATATTAATGATACAAAATTTTGTCATTAAGGAGTTAGAGACCAAATTACTTTTTAAATGAAACTGCAATGTCTAAAATTTCAATTTGAAGTGTATAATGTGATAATAAACAGTTGCTTTTTGTGGCCACTTGGAACTTCTGAACAGTAATTTCTATTTCCCTTCTTTGACATGAAAAAACAGTAGTTGCTCCGTCTACAGGGCCTTAATGGGGCTCGAGTGGAGAAAATTCTTGACATGGCCTCTACCACCCTCAACAAGAATTCAGTGCCAGGTGTGTCTTGCTTTGTTTGAAATTCGATCTAATTGTATTTCTCAACTCTCTTTCATTTTTCTCCTCCTAGCTGTACCTACTCCGGTTAATGATAAATTATGAAGGTGATAAGAGTGCACTAGTGCCAGGCGGCATTCTCAAAGGATCACCTGCTGTGACTATAAGAGGATTTACAGAGAAAGAATTCATAGCAGTTGCCGATTTCATCCATGAGGGTGTGCAAATAACTCTTGAAGCTAAACAATTGGTTAAAGGATCAAAGCTTCATTAAATTTATCACATCACCCAATTTCTCCTTGATGGATAAGGTGTCGGATCTTCGTGGAAGAGTTGAAGCACTTACAACCCAGTTTTTGATTCCTAGAGTATGATTAGTGTAGTAAAACAATACATGCTACAGTGCTTATGTTACTGAAAATTCTATTTGATAAAATGTAATAGATGAGGGAAGATTTTGAAGTCTGAAGTTGAATGTTGATCCTATGATCTTTTTTATGTACATTAAAATAAATTAATGCTTTATTTGCAACAAGAGGAATTTTGATTTGCCATTTTTATTTTGAATATGGATTCTTGATGGTGAATATTTGATTTGATGTTTGATACGAACTGAGTAGTGTTAAGTAATGCAAGGCATTCATGCAAGCAAGGGAAGACATGTGTGCACGTGAGACCTTCCAAGAAGGACCAAGTCTGGCTTGGTTTGTTAGTATTGTTTTCAGATTAAGTCAAAATAAGTTAGATAGTATTATTATTTGGTAAATAACGTGCCTTGATTCTTGGGCCATTTGTTACGAAAAGGGTGCTGTATGATTTCATGTTTTGTTATGCACCACTTTCAGTTGTGTTAGTGCTTGAAAAGGGTGTTCCTATTTTCAAGCAAATGCTTCAATGTAGCCTTTAAATGGCGGGTTCAAATTGATTAAAATATCAATGAAGAATTATAACCAAAATATCTATTATCTCCTATCTGTTTTCTATCTTTTATTTCTCTTCTCCGACTCCATTCTTTGTTTCTTATTCTCTCACAAATTAAACCTTAACAATGTTATCAAGAATTATTAGATTGATAAGCATGCTGATAAAATGCCTGAAAAACATGCTGATTGATAAGAATCTCTCCAGAACCACATTGATAAGAATGTGCAGATAATAAGCATGATGATCTATTGCCTGAAAAACAGATTCCAGTCTCATCTAGCCTCCATTCTGCAGAATCTTCATTGGAAGTGAGTCCAAGAAGATTAGAAAGGCTCAAGCTGGATTTGAATCGTATCAGTGATGATAGTGATGCTCCACCATCAGATTTGAGGATGGAGGGACGGCTACATTACAACAGGAATGGCCATCGCAGCCCATCTCCTGCATCTTCATCATCATCAATGCAACCTTCCCTGAGGAACATTGATTTGAATGACAGACCATATTTGCAGAATGATTTCTTATAACAAGTACCCTATCACAGTAAATCTTCCCAAACTGTAAGTGCTTTTATAGCTCCTAAACCAGACGATCCTGTTATATCTATCATGGGTGCCAGAGTGGAAGTCAATAGAAAAGATTTTATATCTCAGGCTGAGATCAACTTTGCTTACCCCCTCAACTAGAGATAATATTATTTCCCACCTCAAGTGTTGACACGTGTCTTAAATTTATCTTAATTGGGGCACATGTCCCAAACTTTCCCAAATTGGGACACGTATCAGCACTTGAGGTGGAGATAATAGTTACCTATTAAGGGGGTGAGCAAAGTTGCACTCTATCGGATTTCATCCATGCCAAATGGCAAGTCCCTTGAGACTGCAATTGATGCCAACAATGCAAGAGCTGGAGGTCTCTTGGGTTTGGGTCCTACTGTGTCGTACACGCATTCTCCTATGTTTGGTTACAATGGACTCACAACAGCGCCCGGTTTGTCTTACTCTTCGGGCCTCGGCCATGTATGGACCTAGTAGCCCAATCCCTTGCATGGTGGAGTCAAAAGGAAGGAACCGGATAGTGGGTGGGAGCAACCTCCATGGAAATAGGCAAGTTCACATTTATCCTTGCTCTTCAATCTGAGAAGAGTGAGTGAGCCGATTGGCTTCAACGGGGAGGGAATTAGAACTGAATAAAACGGTGGGGGTGATTATGAATGTAATATGGTTGGTGAGATTAATTGCTGAAGGAGAAAAATTAGGCTTAATTGTTTTTTAACTTTATTTTCTTTATTTTTCATTTGTGTTTTCATAGAAAAATTAGGCTTAATGTAATATGTGTTTTCGTCATGCTTGATGCTTCTTCGTCAGTCCCATTGAAGTTTTTCTTCACCAGGACAAGAAAACCAATTCAGATAATTCTCAAATGTTGTAATTGGATTCAGTTTAACTTATATTTCAGCATGTAAAATTTAGCTTGGTTCAAAGCCAGTAGCCTAAGTTAATGTGTTCTCAGATCAAACCATCACAGAAATATGAGATACGCTCAAAAGTGGCCCCAAATTACTCAAGATCTCAAAATATCTGTTACATATCAAATAGGCCGGAGGCCCGATGCCAGCCCAAAGATTGTGGACCAGACCATTGTATGGTATAATGTTGGGCCTGTATCTAGGCCCATGTGCCTAGAGTACCAGACTTTCATCCACTTGTCTGCCAGCTTTGAGGAGGGCTCATGTTGAAATGAGTATTAATATTATCGATGGAAAGAGTTAGAAATTCTAGTCAGCATTTCTATGAGCTTTAATATTAAAGAGTAGTTTCTTGGTTGACACTCATTCAAAGTCGTTGAATCACAACCAGTCAAACACTTCCCATTATTTTATAGTGAGAAAGAGTTGTATCGGCGGTAATCGGTATAGCATTAGTAGATAAACAACAATTTGTTTCAACAATTCCTAAATCAAGCTTCAAGTGTGGAATATATGTGCTAACTCTTAAATCAAGTTTAGTGAGGAATATGTGCTAACTTTTTTAAATTCAAATTACTATCCCCATGTTGAAATAATTAATTGTTTTACTCCAACTTTAAGGGATTTAAGTTAACTTTGTTAAGTAATATGAAGGTTTCCATAATGACATATTTTCCGGTTTCCACAATAGCAGTGTGATACGTAATACTATATGACCTACAAATTTTACTTAAAATTTAACCTAAACTAGTGGGGTAAAATATCTAATATGGCAAACATCGAGAGGGAAAATGATTTTATCCCTTGTTTTTACCATTAAAAATCATGGGACAATACAGTTAATGTTACACAATACTCTGTTCAGAAGAAAAATATTAATATTGGTTGCTAATTAGACAACATATCTAGCACATCTAAACCCCCAAAAGAAACCTAACCCATCGCTAAAAACCCAAATAGAAACTGACAAAATCCAATATAAAAAAGCAAACTTTAGGAGAAATACAATCAAATTCAAATGAAAGAAAAATGCAGAAACTTTATTATTCTTACCAGAAACCTAGAAGCAAAAAAAGCAACAACAGTCCACCCACGATATGTTGAGGAATTTGACACCTTTCCTACTATACGAACCCCATATATAGTTCGCCTTAGGTATGAAAGAAGAGTAGATAAGGAAAAAAAAAAAAGAGGTCAGACTTAAATTAAACAAAAAAAGAAGAGGTCAGATGTATCTACAATTTGTACCTGAGTACCAGACAACGTTAGCCATTGAGGTTGGAGAAGTTGAGAGAGAGATATGTCTTCTGCGGCAATTTAGGTCTAAAAACAAATGAGAAATAAAAAATATATATTTATACTCAAAGTTAGTTCAGTTTTACCTGTTTTGAGGGTCAAAACAGAAAAAATACCGAACTAGTCAGTTTTCTTAAAAAATCAACCGAACTAAACCGACCGGCCAACCAAAACCGAAAAAAAAAAATGATTGGACCGGTTTGGTTGGCCGGCTTTTTTTTGCCTACCCCTTAGTTAATGATATAGTAAAGATAAATCTTTTTTAAAAAAATATTACTTTTAATGGCGGTAACTCGAACTTGTGATATTGTCAAGGTTGAATAAACATTTTTATCACTAAGCCATATTAGACCTATGATTTTAACCTTAATTACAATTACTAAAGAGAAAAAAAATCTAAACACATTCCATCCATACCAATTTGGTAGAATCCAACAATATTTCTCTTTCACTTTTAGGGATGGTCTGGGGCCCATAAGGACAGGGAAGGTTCCCCCACCATCTCCCCCATTCCTCTAGCCCTTTCCCCACTCCTTTCCTAAAACGCAATTTGGGGGAACTGAGATGGGGTGTTTGGGGGAACTGGGATGGATATTTCTAAAACCATTAATATATATGAGAAAGAAAAAAATCTCACCTTAACTCAAAAGTTTGAAAAGGAGTGTCCTTTGGAAGTGATGAGAGGTAAACTTCAGCAATTATCAGTGCCATCTGAAGCTTTTCAGCTGTGTTGAGGTTTTTCATTTATCATAAGTTTCTGTAAAGATATCATTCATGATCGTAAGTAGGGGTGGGCAAAAAACCAATGAACCAAACCGAACCGATGAACCAAACCGGTCCAATCTGTTTTTTTCCGGTTTTTCATTGTTAACCCGTTCGGTTCGGTTCGTTTTTTTAAAAACCGGATATTTCGGTTCGGTTTCCGGTTCAAGGGTTTGAACCGGTGAACCGAACCGAGAACCGGTGTATATAATAAAAAATCCCTTTGTGTTATAATCAAAATAACATTGATAGATAACAATTAAATGTTATACAATCTAAAAGAAAAACTGCATATAAATAAATAAAAACTGTATTAAATGTTATTATCTAAGAGGATAACAGTTTTATGTTATAATCAAAACAATATTAATGGCACATTATATATAAAAAAAAAAAATTAAAAAAAAAACTGCATATAAAAAAAAAAAAAAATTACTCATGTTAAATGTTACATGGTCTAAAAGATACATGTCACGCAAATGTAAATAGTAAAGTAAAAGGCTAAGAAATGAACAATCTTAGAAACTAAATTGATACACATACAACAATATTGTCTATTATTTTGTTTCATTCCCAAAAACGAAAAAACCGAACCGAAACGAACCGAACCGGTTCAATCGGTTTTTGATCGGTTCACACTTTTAAATTTTATCGGATCAGTTCACTTTTTCAAAAACAGGATATTATCGGTTTTTTATCGATTCACTCGAAAAGTGAACCGATCCATTAAACGCCCACCCCTAATCGTAAGTTTAAATTCACTTAAAATTTATCACGTGCGGAGTGTTCAATTGTGAACTTTTGTATTTAGTGAATTTTCCATAGAAAGAACTAACTCTCCTACTTTCTTTATACAGAAAATTCATTAAAAGACAAAAGTTCACATTAGGATAATCCGCACCTGATCATAATAATAACTACGATGATTATTTTTTTATTTTCTTAAGAGTAAGTAATCCACCAGAGGCCGTGCACTCTCCCAGCGGCCACTTAGCTCTGCAGTTAAGAATTTGGAGACAAGATTGAGTCCATTTCCAATTGAAGAAGCAAGAGTCAAGTGGGGGGAAGAGAAGTCATAGGCTCCAAAAATCAACCTCTAAAGCATTTTCATCCTTGGCCCTGTCATAAAATCACTTTCTGTAAAAGCACTTAAAACATTTATTGATTGAATTTAAAGGGGCTTTTGTGACAATCGAAAAAATGAAATTAAGATGATAGCTAGATAAAGGACATGGTTACCAGTTTTCATCATAGACCATTTCTTTGAATTTCAAGTAGTCAGCGGTAGATTGGGTCAACAGTGAGATCATCAGAGTTCACCTTCACAAATTCCCATGATCCAGGATTTGGTCTAACAGCAAAAGCTACATGTGGAGGAATAACCACAGCTTCCTGCAAAAAAAAAAAAACAAATTTAATTTCTAGTCAGTTATAGTCTACTTGAGAAATATTGTAAACGAGGACAAAAAAAAATCAAAAGAAAGAAAATGAAATGTATAAAATATATTTATATACCTGAGTGGAACACAAAATGTAGCCAAGTAAACCCTCCAAGACTTGGTTTCTTTCAGTCACATCATCAATGGCCTTAGCTGTTTCATCCATCAACTGTTGAAGCTTCAATGTCCTCCTCCCCTTCTCAATATACTTCGCAAAACACCTCTTCATATGATACCTACTCTTCTTCAAGGCCTCCAGCATCGTATCGGCTATCGATTCCGTTCTTTTCAAACCTAGATTATTCGAGGCCATACTAATAGGTTAATGATTGGGGAGAAGGAAATAAACTGATTTGGGTTTGTTGATGATCAGTTTGTGATCAATTTATAGAGATGGGAATATTTATGATGCATGGACATGCACGCATGTGTTATTTGGACAAGTTGTTTGCTTGTGTTATGCGTCAAATGAGGAAACTTTTGTGGGTGAAAAATGGGCCCAGATAGGAGAGTCCAAGAGGAAGGAGAAAGAACATTCATTAAAGTGATCATTCATGATGATAAATTGGAGAGAAAGCAAAGAGTTTGTTAGATTCTTGAATATATATATATGATCAAGTACGTACTGAGATCAAAAACATAAAAAAAAAAAAGCAAAGCAATATATTCTTTTCTTTTCGTGAGAGAATGAAAGATTATTTACGAAGACAAAACTGCAATCTTCACGTAACTTTCTCATCATTTTTTTTTTTTTTGACAGTAACTTTCTCATCATTTTTAATATAGAATAAAATAACGAGTTCTATAAATTTTCAGCACCTTTTGGTGTTTATTTTGTGGGACTAGTGCTAACTTAAAGGATGTGTTATATTTAATGGGTTCTTATCGATTGGTATCAAAACCTATACCGCATTGAACAGTGGATTAGTTGCGGGCGGGTTGACTTGAGGAGGGCTACTACCCGAGAAGGCCGTAGGATCCGCAAAATCACCCAACTGGGGAATGATGGGCCGCCATGGACGAGGTTGCCAAATTGAGTCTCATATCAACTAAGTATGAGATTAGTTGATTTATATCTCATATTGGCTAAGTATGAGATTGGTTGTGGGTATATAATTCATTGGGCACCCTCTCTTTATAAGTCGATTTTTAAAGATGAGCTATACCTCATGTGTTTGTATTGAACTATTTGTGTAAATTAATAGTTTGATGTATATAATATATATTATATACATAGTTTTACAGGAGTTTTAGCTTCTTCAATAATTTTGTGTTTACTTAAATCATGTAAATCAAAACCTTCAAAGCCAACGAGAGTGGAATTTGAGCCCAGGCCTAGTCCTTTTATACAACTACATAGGTAATATTTTCTGAATTGAACTAACCAGCATACATACATCAAACACTTGGAAGTTTAAATATTGTCATATGGACATGATGTGTGATATCAAATAGACATCAAATAGACAAATACAATTGTAGACATATACCGATGGCATTTTGGGTTAGGGTAGTGTTTGGACTAGAATAGTGGAGATTAATCTATCTATTTTTAGTTGAATTTTTTTTACTAAATATATCTCCAGCGTCCATATATGAGATTGACGGTGAAGATTTTAAACATGTTTTATTTTTCATTTAAACTTTTTTATTTAAAATATGTTTGAAATGACAAAAGTACCCTTAGTTTTAATAGTCAAATCTGGTCAACGGTTAAGTTTGACCAAGTTTGATTAATAGTAGGGGAGGTGAGTGTCAATTAACAAAAAAGTTATATTCGTACGTAAAAGAGTAAAGCTTAGGGAGTGTGGTGTAATTTGCTCTTGTTGTTTTGTTTAAAGGGTTTGAAAAGTCTAGAATGCCCTGCTCCGTTAGTAGCTGACTGGAATGAGTCATGACTCTGAGATCAAATTCACTTTGCTCTCAATCTCTCGAGTCTCATCGTCTCATCGTCTCTACTCTCTCGCCGCCGTGGAGACATCACTCCTCCCACTGCCGGTCAGTCCCCACCATTCATCTCAAGCTATTTTTTGTTGTCCTTGTTTGTCTTACAATTTCATATTCTCAGATGAAATTGATTATTGTATTCTTTGCTTAGTACAAATAATCAAACATAGATCTCATAAAGATACGAAAAGACAAAGGAATGCCTTAACGGTTAAGTAAATCACAAAATCCCACTCACTAGGATCTGGGGAAACCGCACCCGCTCTCTTAGTTCTCCTCAATTGGGACGATAGATCCGGTATAAATATTCATTGAAATTGTGTAACTCACTAAAATTACACACATAATTTTCTTTTGGTTTGCCGTATGATTTCTGCCGACTTATTTGATATATACACACATAATTTTCCGAGTTAATAAGATTATTGTTTTGGTTCGTGGCAGACTGGGATGTCAGGAATCTTTGTTTTTTCTTTGCTGTAAATTGATGACTTGTGCTGAGGATAGGGCTGTGTGAACTGTACTAAACTTGTTTACATGCTAGTTTAGGAATCAAGTTGCGTGGAAAGAGCCACTGAAAACCCAGGTCTGTATCGATTTGGATGGACAGACCCTAAGTGCCATTTGATTCAGATTTTGTTTATTGGTTGTTGTATAGTAGAAGATCATCTTGCAGAACATGATATGCTTTTGTTGAAATTTTAATTTACGTGTGTTACTATGTATTGATAAATTTACGGATATGTTCATCACATTCATATCACCCGACTAATCTTATAAGTTCTTTATTGTTATTGTTATGAAGGGACTAAAAACAGTGGTTCTCTGAACTATTTTTCTAGCAATGGACAAGTCAAGTGCATTGGATTACATAAATCAGATGTTCCCAACAGGTTACACTCTTCTCTCTTTAACTTTTTCCACTTATATTATCTTTTTCCACTAAATAGTTTATCTTCTTACTAAGTTAATTTGTGTGATTGTACTTCACGATTTCCACTTTAGATAACACATATTGTCCTATTTAATGTTTATTATATTGATATCGTGAGATGTGGTTAATATTCAGAGGCATCTTTATCTGGTGTGGAGCCTCTTATGCAAAAAATACGTAGCGAGATTCGTCATGTGGATGCTGGAATATTAGCTGCTGTTTGCCAACAGGTCAATATTTTATTACTTTTCTTTTATTGGTATACTTCATCAAATCAGTCTGAACTAATTTTATTGGCATATTTTATTGGCATCTATTATCTGTTTGATGGTATTGCACATTATAGATGTGGTCTTCTTTTGTTTGGGCATGGCTCAATGCTTAGGAACTATTCTTTCTCTCCCTCTCCCTCTTATGCTATTACCTTTTGGGATGAATGAGTATGAGGATGTCCCAGTTCTTCTCGACTGTCATGTTATATGTAGGGATTATCTTTCTGTCATCTGGACACAGAATTGAATCCAGGGAAAAAAGAAGACTTGAGTGTGGTGATCTTATCAAAGCTGTCTGTTTTTGAAGGGGATATTACTAAAAAAATAAAGAAATAGATTTTGGGAAAGCTTAAACCGTATCCAAAAGTGGTCTGCAAGTGTGGAAGTGGAAACCGAAGCATGCAAGATTAGTTCCTTTAGGAATATCTACTTTCAATTTCAACGTTAATAGAGTGTAATTTAGACTGAATTATGATGAGAAGTACTTGAACTATAAAGTAAAGAACAGTAAAATGGACCATTTTCATTAAATTTAAAGTTCTTACTTATGTTTCCCCATCTTATTGCAGAGTTTAGGAATGTTGTGCACATTCCAGTTAAGCATAGAGTTCTTTCTGGACTTAGTTTTGCTTTGTAGTTAGTGAGACCTTGATTGCATTTGAGTTAGTTATTTGATGTTTTTGTTATTTTTCTTCTCTTTTTTTTTTTATCATTTTTTTTGGGGTACCTGCTAACATGTCTTTTTGGGATAGGATAGCTCTTATATTTGCGATGATGTTTTGTGGTGGGGTGATTGTGATTTCTCAGTATCTTTTCCTCATATTTATCATCATTTATAGTATTGAAGCGGGCTCAATTACTGATGGCTTTCCTTGTTTCTATAGCTAATTCATAATTCCTGTAATTATTTATCTCCCCTTTGGCCAGAATGATGGCCAGAATGAATATTTAAACTTTAATCCAAGTGGGACAAAAACTGTTACTGATCGCCTTCCACACCTGCACACACAAACACACAGCATTAATGATCCCTGTCATTTTTTATTTTCTACTGTTTGAAGTAATATCTTGTGATAAATAATTTGATTACTAGCAATCAGAGAATTTAAGGATACTTCCGTCTTCTTTATCCTTCTCAATCAGGGAAGGGCTTTAGTTAGGTTTTGTTTACTTTTGGGATTTTTTTCATATAAAGTCTTTTGGCAGGATACTGTGAGAGCAGGATAGGTTTTTGCCAGAGCTTTTTTGCTGTTTTGTATGGTTTTTGGGGTTCAAACGGTAGAAATGTTTGGTCCCCTCAGTAGACTGTTGATTCACTTTAATAATCTCTCTTGTTTTCCTAATAAAATTTTTCACTTTCCTATTAAAAAAAAATAGAAGTATTATCGACACCATCTTGCATTGACTTGCATTTGGAAAAAAATGATTGTGATTATTTTTAGTCTTTGACGGCTTTATGACCATGATTTCAGAGTAACTCAGGAACGAAACCAAAGGAAGATCTTGCTGCTGCTACATGTGCTGTTGAGGTCAATTCATTAGGTATAAAGTTTATCAACCACTATACATATTGCTGTACAAGTTGATTCTTAACAAAGAAATAAGATATAGCCATACAAGGTAATTACGTGAAGGAAAGTTTGTCCAAATAGGAGTCTCTTTGTATTGGTTTGAGCTGTTGAAAACAAAAGAAAAAGCCTCTAATGTATTTGAGATTTTTTTTTTTTTTCATTTGAGCTTTTTGGTGGCTACAGGAACTCATGTATAAGATCTGAAAAATAAAAACCAAAGCTGAACAAAGTGAAACAATGATTCAAGAAATATGTCATGATATTAAGAAGTTGGACTTTGCAAAGAAGCATATAACAACTGCAATTACAGCCCTTTATCGTCTTACGATGGCAGGTTAGTCTATTCTATTGCTTCTTTTTCTTTTACTGAATTTTTTACGTGTTCTTATTGTTCATTGACATTTAGATCATTTAGTTATTGGCTTATTGCTAGTTATGGATTATAAGATATCTAAAAATAGGTATTTGCATCTTAAAGAATGAAATTCTTTCTTTTTCTGATAAAAGAGTGTTATGCATTGCAAATAGTAAACAATTGCTTACAAGTTGAGCTGTTGAGGAGCACGCATCATTTAGATGAATGACATGTATTCATGGCTTTGTTAGTGATAAAACATGTGACAATTAATGTGTTGACAGTCAAGTTCTCTCTTTGATGCTGGTTTGAGTGCTAAATTGCATGTCTTTTGTATAAAATTTGTTACCACACTTTTCCATGATGTGGCAGCATCTGCTGTTGAGCAGCTTCAGGTAATGGCTTCAAAACAGAAATATACGGAGGTAGCTGCACAGCTTGAGGTATTTTACTTGTCAATCCTTAAATCCATACTCTAAAAATGATATTGGTTATGCCATGGCTTTTAACTTTGTAGTACTCGTACTTTTTTTTTTTTGTTTCCTATTAATCTCCTTCCTTGAACACTCTTTTTGCTGATGTTCTAGGATAGTGCATCCTGTTTACAATGCTAGTTCAAATGCATTTCAGGATGTTAACCAATTATGTAATCATTTTGAAGCCTATAGGGATATTCCAAAGATGACAGAGCTTGGGAGAAGTTAAGAATATAAAACAAATACTCAAGTCACATGTATTCTCTGACTTCTCAAGGTATGTTATCTTTTAGTCTTTAATGCTTCTTTTGTCCCTTAGCAACCAGTATGTAGGTGCTCTATTATAATTTATAATGCTAATGCTAGCATTGGTCTTCTGCTTTCCATGCATTTATTAAGTTATTTGTTATTGGATTTTCATTATGCTGTATTGTTATGTATCTACTTTGCATCCCTAAAAGTCATATCTAGACAATTTTTGTAATACGTGAAGAAATTGAATTAGATTAGGGGTATTTCATATTTCAAGTAAAGGCAGTTGAAGAATAGAGCATTAATTCTTTAGACTTTTGCCTATTACAAAAGGATACTTGTTTAGGCCTTCAAGTCTTTCAGATTTAAGCTTCTACATGTGGTCATTACTTGTATTGTGTAGGATTTTTTGTTGGTTTTCATGTGGGGTATATACCGCTCATCACACTTTTGTATTTTTGGGGATGTTATAGAGTTTTTGTGTGGATCCCTAATTCAACCTTAATTACTTTTTTATTTTTATGTTAATATATAGTTGTTTTTGATAAAAATAAATAAAAAAGGGGAAACTTCAATCTAGTCCCTAACTCTGATGGAAAGATAGTTTTTTACTTATCTTTCTATTATGGGATCACGAGGTTCTTAAATTATTAAAAATAGCTCAATTCAGTTCCTTTGACCAACTTTTTGACCGTCAACCGTTACGGAATCAGCTGAAAGACGATTTCCCCCCTGAACTTAGTTGAACCGATAAAATTACGATTTCTGTAGTCTTTTTGACCTTTTCTAAAACGGTTTGGATGGCTAAGGTTTTGTCATGGGAATTAAAAACCAATGGAGCAGGGGCGGGGGGCGGGGATGTTATGCTAAAATTCTTTGGTGGTGTGCCATGATGGCTCTCTTTTGGGTTGTTTGGATGGAAAGGAAAGAAGCAGTTTTGAGAATAGAACAGAGGAAAATATTTGCTTTTTGTGGGATAGGATTCACTTTTGGGCCTCTCTTTTGGCTTTTGTTTCTACCGTTTTTAAAGAAGTTCCTTTCTTCTTTATCAACTTTAATTGGGAAACTGCTATAGCTTGATAGGTCTTGTTTTTGCTCTTGCGTAGAGCTTATATCTTTTCTTTTGTATAGGCATTTTTTGTCATTCAGTAGCTGTTTCTTGTTAAGGACAGCTTGCTTTCTACTCTTGTAAATCTGTTTGTTCAATACAACTGCTTTTGTTCAAAAGAAAATAAAAAATTCTTAAATCCTTTTTGTTCTATATTGAACCTTGCAAAGTTTCCTTTTTATTTTTTTGGCTATTTCAATGGTTTCGTTATGCAATATTTGGCCAGGACTATGATCTATTCGTCATGAAGTTATGAGTATTCTCAAAATGTGTACAGTGAGCGTTTATAGATATGAGAATCAGGTCAAAGAATTCTATGTCAGGGAGAATTCATATCCCCATTATATATAAGTTTACAGTATTTGAAATTATATATAAATATATTGGTTTTGGGGTTACCTAGCAGTTGGTAAAAGTTCTTTGGGGATACATGGCAAGAAAGAAATAAAAGATTTTGAAGACTCCAAGGATGAGGTGGCTATGGGATAAAGTTAGATCCTCTGCTTCTCATTGAGTGTCCATCACTAAGGAATTCTAGGATACACTAATTTGTAAGGATTCTGTTTGTACTAATCTTTAAGGGTTATGTTATGTATGGCATAATCATATGTTCTTGTGCAAGGGAGTACTTTGGTTCATCATATGAAGTGTTTCATTGAGATTATAATCTTTGGGACTTGTTTCGAGCTTTAGGCTAATAAAGATAGAGGTAGCTCTTAAGAATTATTTGTACTTGCTGATTTTGCAGTTTAACTTCCGTGGAATCATTTCATCTTGCTTCGAACCCCATTTGATAGTTTATGTAGAACCAGAAGAGAAGATGCATATTTTTTTCTTCTTTTGTGGATGCAGTTTAACTAGGTAGCTCTTCAGATAGTTTATTGCATCTTCTGTGGATCTTGTGTATATTTTTTCCTTAAATAATGATTTTTTTTCTAATTATTTTGTAGTAGGAGGAAACATGGGACATCGAAGAGGGAAGTTAGAATAATGTTCTAAACAGTAGCATGCAAGTATGTACTACAACTTACTGTCTCTCTTTGAAAATGTGTGATGTATAGTGGGAGCTTTGAATTAGCATTTGGAATTTCGCTTTGATGGCATATGGGGGTTTCTTTTGAAATTAAGTAGTTCAGTGAATAATTAGTGTAACTTTTTATTAATTGCCAATAATATATATGATGTTAAAATGGTTGTAGAAAAGCTCTGCAAGCTTCTCAAAAAAAAAAAAAAAAAGAAAGAAAGAAAACCTCTGCCAGGTATATATAACTGAGTCCTGGTTAGTAGACCTTTTTAATTTGGTATAATGCAGTGAACTTATCCTTAATTTACATATATTAAAGAAATAGATAGGATACATTTAATTTTGGTTGTAGGTAGACCATTTCGAAGTTATATCTGTTTCCTTTTAGCTCTTAAGGATATAGACATATAGTATGCTATGCTATTAGTTGTCACTTTTTCCATGATTTTCTATATTGCAAATGCAGCTGTCTGATTGCATTTCTTTTGTTAATTGGCTGTCTATTTTGTTTAATTGTTAATATTTGAATTAATGACCATCCTTTACCTTAGCGTTTACTACTTGAGCAAATTAATGACCACATGTGCAGTCCAAATTGAATCTGTATAAAGCAAGAATCTCCAATATCCTTGAATTGAAATGCTTAACTAACTAGATTCTTGTGTTTAGTAACACCTGATAATTATTTTTATTATGGGCCTCACTTTCCTATAAAATAAAATAATATAAACATTATGGGCCTCAGTTGCTAAAGAACTTCTGGATACTTTATTCTTAATACAGCTTAGCTGGGTGGGGACTGTGAGATAGTATTATCTATATTTTTCTTTTTATGAGTTTCTTTGTTGTGTTTTTTTTTTTTTGTTTTTTTTTTTTGTTTTTTTGTTTTTTTGTTTTTTTGTTTTGTTGTTTTGGTGGCAGTTTTTTGGTCAATGGTACTTTTGTAATTTTGTTTTGAGTTATTATATCTACTGTATATACTTAGTTGCTCTTTGTTTTTATTTGCAGTTGTTTCTTACTATCAAAAGGAGCTTAAAGTGGTGCAGTGCTCTAACAAAGAGCAAGATATTATTTAAGCTGTTCAAGGTGCATTCTCTAAGCTTGTCATATCATATCCCATTATAACATGTGCTTTCGCTGCTACATTCATTGTAACAAGACCAAACATTGAAAAAGATGGTCTTCAGGGGTGTAGTGCTCAAACAAAAAGTTAAAATATCAGTTAGCATTTAAGAATTACTGGGGGGAGATATTTAACAGGTTGCAAGGAGCCAAGGACTATATATACTAGTTGCGTGTATCATGATAGAATGTGATGGCTAGATGGATGATCAAACCATGACCTTCAACCCATGCCTTCTGCTGTAAATGAAGCACCTTTTTTGTTGGATGACTGAATTATGTTGCTTTAGGTTTCTCAACAAGTATACTGCACATGTAGAATGAAGTCATATTTTGTATATGTGATGCTTACTGTTGCTGGTAAAGAAGATCAGTTGACTGAGGCCTCTCTCCCTGTTTTTTTTTTTTTTGCTTATTGCATAGACTTTATGAATGAGCTTGGATTCAAAGGCATAAAAGGGGTTTGTCCAGAAGTGGAAACCCCGGTACTAAACTCATGGGACAAAATGAGGTTTGGCTGAACAGATCATTGCCATTACTGTCAATGGTATCTAGCATGTGGATACACCAAGTAATGACTAATTGAGACCGTTTTTGCTTATAAGAAATATTTTTTTTAGGATTAGTACTTATGATTCTATGCAAGTTTTAAGCTTCTAGCTGGCAGATTATATGTTGGAAATAATGAACAACGAAGGTTTTCCTGATGATTAAATAGGAAGTTTGACATTTTAAAATTTTGTACATATAAAATATTGCTGATATATCTACAACATCAAGAATATTTGACAAAGATTGGTGAAGTATTACATCAGTATATCAATTACATTTTCAGTAGATCCAAGAGCTTAAGTTGTTAGAATATAACTCAATAATGGTATTTGAGCACTCAAACACACTGCTTGAAGGTCGACAACTTTTTCAGGTAATTTATATATGTGCTTAACATGTGATCTACAAAGAGGGGAACTTTATGAAAGCCTAGTGACTTGAGTTTATTATTTTGACATTCTGAAGAATTGGTTGAAAGTGTCTCCAAATTAATTGATCCTCAGTTAGCAGATGCAATGGATATGTCTGATGTGCAAGTACTGATTGTTTCATAATTAGTCCATTATTAATTAGTGATTCTCCTGTTCATTTTTTCAGTCTTCATGCAACTGTGCAGGATGAATTTTCAGCAGTTATAACCAAAGCATCAGTAACCTCAGTGCTTGGCCTGGAAACAAAGTTTGATGCTGAAATGGCTGCAATGACACGTGTTCCATAGGGTAGCCTCGAAGCTGTGGGTGATCAGAGTAAGATACTTCCATTAAAAACTTGGAACCCTAACTAATTACAGCCTGAGAACTTTACGCATATAACTATATCCATCTTCTTGCAGGTATGTCAATGGAATAAATATGATCCTTACTAGTAGCATTCCTGTACTTGGAAGCCTTCTTTCACCGGTATACTTCCGGTTCTTTTTGGATAAGGTACTTATTAAAGAGAATGACATGTCAGATGACAGATATTATGGTTAAGATTCCCATATACTGTTATGCTACTGCTTGCATACAGTAATACCTTTTTCCCCTTCAATTATTCTGTATCATTTTCTTATAGTCTGTATTATTTGAAAGCTTTTATAAAGATAAATGAGGATGAACATCAGTTGTATTTTACAGTCAAATGATCTAGGAAAGATCAGAAACATTGCACTTTTACCTTATGAGGTGGTGCTTGTCTCTGTCATTATTTGTACGTCTCTTTTGATCATAATTAAACACAGATTTTGATAGTAATACGTCGTGTAAGAAGTATAGCATTCTCCTTTTGTTTGTCTTGGAGACCACAGAGGATCATACTCATTTATGCTAGGAAGTTGATATCATAACCTAACTGTTAATACTTGAGAAAACTCGCTGCCGTTTATCATACCTTATAAATGTGCAATTTATGGGAGCGGTATATGTGATTGTATTTGTGTGTTTCAGTTGTGTTTTATTTAATGATGTGATCCTATTGCAGATGCTATTGGATACACAAGCTATAAAAACTGTTCTTCTAGATATACCCAGTCTTGGTCGACAGGTGAGTTACTTCTGCAATAAGTTTTGTATGCACATTCGGATTTCATGGAACTTAATGGGAGTTCTGTGTTCAAGGCATCGTTTTAATATTTGTACAGATTCTTGTTCCGTTTCACAATTCTAATCTTTAACCATTTCATATATTTTTCTGATACAGGCGACAAGTACTGCTAGCTACTCAAAATTTGTAACCCGTGAGATGAGCAAAGCTGAAGCACTTTTGAAGGTTTGTCATCAAGTTACGAGCAGAGGTTACTTTCTATATAGTTACTGTTCTAAACTCACAATTAGAATTGTTCTTCATTCTACAGGTCATACCATCCTCCGTAGATTCTGTTGCAAATACATATCGTGCATTGTTACCAAAGGGATCACCAATGGAATTTCAGCGCATTCTATAGTTTAAGGTTATGATCAGTTATCACTTGCACATTATTTATTTCTCACAAACATGGCTTAATATTTGATGATTTTGGTAACTTTGATTAGATTTTATCTTGCCTGTAGCATGGAGGGACCTAGAGAAATAATTTTGTCATGTCATGTGCTTTACTGCTTTGGTAATATAGGTTTGATTGGATATGATGTTATGTGCAGGGCCTCAAAAAAGCTGATCAGCAGAGCATACTGGATGACTTCAACAAACACGGGCGTGGAATTAAGCAACCCGCCGCCATTGTCCCGTTAGTTGCTCCTCCTGCTGCACCAGCAATTAGCCCCGCAATGACAGCTTCCAGTCCTGTTGGTTTTATTGTGTCCCGAGAATATGTGCTAACGAGGGCACATATTCATATCATGAATGTTATATCATGAATGTTATATTTAAGGGTTTGTTTGTTTGTTTTTATCTTGTCTGATCTGAAATGAATATATTAAGACGTGTTTTTTTAAGTCATTGAAGATCTGAAATGAGGTAATAAAGAAGCAAATAAATTAAGTCAAAAAATTTACTGTTATTTGAAAAATGGAAACTCAACAAGTATTTAACATCTCAATTCCAAAAATGCCCTTAAAAAACATAATAACTACAAGTCTACAATATTATTTTATTAAAAACGAAAACAGAGTCAAAATTGTTTGCTATTTGTAATTGTATAAGGTTTAAAAATGAAAGTTTAATATTTTCTCCCAAAAGTTAAAGTAGCAGTAGTTTCTTTGTTGATTCTAACTCAAAGTCTTTGAAACGCAAATCAAACACTCCCCGATTAATAAAGGAATTTAAGGGAGAGAAACTTGGTGCAGGGGAATTGTACACATCCCTATTGCGATTTCACCACGTGGTAGGATCGTAGAAAGAGATGTAGATTTTTATTAGTAGATGAAGAAAACATTGGTTGATTGACCCAAGTTTCAAAGTCTCCTAAATCAAGTTTGAAAAGTGTGATAAAACATGTAGAGAAAGCGTGTTTTTCTTTTGGTTGACTCTGAGTCAAGCTCCCTACTCAAATAATGCAAGGCTGATAATTGGTTATGGAGATAATAAAAAAAGTTTAATTCGTTGACGAAGTCATTCATTCATGTTAATATAAATAGTCGGTAGCCACTCTCTTGCGAATTGCAATTTGCAAAGGTATTCGATTGATTGTATCTCTGGGAAATAAAAAAGTGTGTATTGAGATATGGTATCAAAGCAGCAGCCATGGTTGTTTATATGGCTTGCAGTATTGATTTTTATTGTTTCATTAGAAAGTAGGTGGAGTGAGGGTTGTCTGGAACAAGAGAGATTTGCTCTCTTGCAACTTAAACCTTTCTTTAATGATCCTTACTACCTTCAAAATTGGGTTGAGGGAGATCACAACTCAAATTGTTGTCAGTGGGATAGGGTTGAGTGCAGCAATGATACCACCAGCAGAGTCATCTCACTCTATCTTTCTTTTACAAGGAATTCGGAAATGGAAGAATGGTATCTAAATGCTTCTTTGTTTTCTCCCTTCCAACAACTGCGCACCCTTTACTTAAGTTACAATGGGATAGCCGGTTGTGTTGAGAATGGAGGTATCTTGCCTAAATTTGCCTTTCATATCCTTGTCTAATTCTTTTATATATTATGTCAATAATTTGTTACACTATCCTATCAAACTTGTGTATATATTTTAAACAATTTCCTTGCAGGTTTTGAAAGATTATAACTCATCTACAGTACTTTTTGGAGAAATTGCTGAAGAAAGTATAGAGAATAATATAATAAGTTTGATTTACTATATTAATGAAACTATTTCTTCTCATGTTACAGGTTTTGATAAGTTGTCAACATTGAGCAACTTGGAGGCACTCTATTTAAATAGAAATAGCTTCAACGATAGCATTTTATCATCTCTGAGTACTCTTTCGTCGTTAAAAAATTTATCATTATCTTATAACAAATTGAAAGGAATAGTTGATTTTCAAGGTGAGATTTAAATTTATCCTTTTTTTTTCTCTCTATATGAAAACAATAAATCTATAGGTTGAAAAAACTTAACATTATCTCTAAGTACTACTCTTTTATAGTTATTATATCTATTTATTTCCATGCGAGAACAAATTAAAAGAAATAGTTATTATATCTATCTATTTATTTTTACACTTTCTCTCGCAAAATCAAAATAACAGAGCTCTAAGTTGAATAAACCGGATCTTATATTAGCTAGAAGTCTGGAAATGGATTCTTTGAGCAACTCAATTTAAACTTTTCAAATTGTTGGTAGAGACAAAAATAAAAACGTATATTATTTCATGCGATGCTTCTTACTGACTTTCTCACCCATTTTTAGAATTAGACTCTCGTAACAATTTGTTGTTTTTGGAACAAGCAAAATGAGATTAATGATATTTCAAAAAGAAAAGAGATTAATGAAATTCATTTCCCAAAGATATTAACGAAAGCAAAACTTGATTATTTTCGGAGGTTATTCATTCATTCCATCACTAAATGACTTATTAAATCGTTTTAATAATTATTTTCCGAAGTAAGGGATTGTATTTTGTTCATTAATTTTAGCAGTTTTTTTTTTTAAAGAATGTTGAGAATGATATAAGTAGTTTAATTTTTAAATTAACTGAGATTGTTTATGAAATAATTACTTATTCTCATGTTACAGGTTGGAAGTTGAGTAACTTGGAATATTTGGATTTAAGCGGTATTATCTTTAACAATAATATCTTATCATCTCTAAGTGCACTTTCATCGTTAAAAACGTTATATCTTAGAGATGTTGGATTGAAAGGATCCGTTGATTTATCAGGTTATTAAATTCGCTACTACCCTTATTTCTCTTCCTGTATAGCAACCAACTTTGATTTATGTTGTTTTTAATAATTGGATGGAAAAATTTCTCTGCTTCGTTTTCTTTTCTTTTCTTTTATTTATTTATTTTGTAAAATTTCATTAACTCTGTTTAATTTTGATCAGAAATATTTGATTCCTTGAGCAAATTAGAGGAGTTGGACCTGAGCAACAATCATATAAACAAATTAGTGGTCACGAAAGGTACCAATTAAAACAAAATTCGATTACTTCAAAAATGGTGGTTTTGTCTATCCAATTAGTTTATAAATCATAAAAGTTTTCATTAGCTTAAATATATATAATCTTATATTATTAAATTTGAAAAACACTAAAAAAAAATGCGGTTTTCACAACAATCATTTTCTATAGCTAGTACCAACTCTTTGATCAAGGAGATCACATGAACTGGAAATACAAAACACTGAATTCATTGATCTTATGATAATTCTTTGATCTTATAATAATTTTAAAATAAAAATAATTTTAAATCTTTTTTAAATCTTATAATAATTTTAAAATAAAAATAAAAAGAATAACGTATATATTAATTTAAAAATTTCAAGTTACATTCGACTTTATATATCTCATTTTTATACACTTATCATTTTTATTGTGGTCTACGTTTAATATTTTTTTATAAAAAATTACCAACTCTTTGATCAAGGAGATCACATGAACTGGAAATACAAAACACTGAATGAGGGACACAAAAACAACCACTAGATTCAATCACATGGAAAATTTATCAAACTATTTTTTCAGAAGAAAAATGAAGTTAGTTACTGAGATAAAATGGGCCAATTAAAGTTGAATCTAAAATAACCAATCTATTTTACACGATAAATGTTAGCAATTAACAATAATATTTGACATTTGGGTTAAATAAATATTAATGTATATTTGGTTTTGTTTTTATAGATTTGTCTAATTTGAAGAATTTGAAATATCTGAACATGGATTATACTAATCTCAACATCAGCATTCTACAAAACATTGGATTGTTGACTTCTCTTGAGAGTTTATACTTGAGGGATTGTAGTCTGGAAGGCATATTACCTGATCAAGGTTAATAACCTCTCTCTCTCTCTCTGATTATGTCATTTTAATTATCCCATAAAAAAATTCAACCTAAACCTTTTATGAAAGGATATATTTCAGGCGGCCTTTGTGAGTTGAAGCATCTACAACACCTGTATCTCTCTGGTAACAGTCTAAGGGGTAGCTTGCCTTGGTGTTTTGGAAATTTGACATCCCTTCAAATCTTACATCTCTCTTCCAATCAATTTTCTGGAAACATCTCTCCCCTTAGAGCTCTTACATCCCTTGAAGAATTAGATCTTGGGGATAATCACTTCCAAATCCCAATTTCACTTGAACCCATTTTCAACCACTCCAAACTCAAGTATTTTGACGGTTACAACAACCAAATATATGCAGACACAGCTGAGTCACATTTTTCAAACACCCCAAAATTCCAATTAAATTCACTTGTGTTATCTGGTTGCAGAGATTGTGTCACATTTCCCAAATTCCTCTACCATCAACATGACTTGTCTTACGTTTATCTTTCTCACAATAACTTGACGGGAGAGTTTCCAAATTGGTTGTTAGATAACAACACCAACTTAGATCAACTTGTTCTAGTCAACAATTCTCTTACAGGACCTTTACATTTGCCTACCCATTCTCACCAGAATTTAACAATATTAGATATCTCCAATAATTTCTTCCATGGAAATATTCCAATACAAGTGGGAGCATATCTGCCAATGTTGTGGACTCTAAACATTTCCAAAAATGATTTTGATGGTCGTATTCCCTCTTCATTCGGTGATATGAATTCACTTTGGAGTTTGGACTTATCCTACAATAATTTGTCAGGCGAAATACCAGAGCACTTGGCCAAGAGCTGCATCAATTTACGATACCTTGTGTTATCAAACAATAGATTGGAAGGTCAGATATTCTCTGCTGCAAATTTTAACTTAACAAACTTGTGGAGGCTACAGTTGGATGGAAATCAATTCATTGGAAAGATCCCAGAATGCTTGTCCAACTCCTCCAGCTATTTGACGGTATTACATCTTGGTGATAATCATCTATCTGGTAGGATTCCCAGTTGGTTAGGGAATATGTCAGAGTTAGTAGATCTTAAAATGCCCAATAATCATCTAGAAGGTCCAATTCCACCTGAGTTTTGTCAACCGCAAAATCTTGAAGTTTTGGACCTTTCAGTGAATAGTATTTCTGGTGATTTACCGTCTCGTTTTAGTCCTCCACAAATCCAACAAGTTCACTTATCTAAAAATAAGTTAGAGGGACAGTTGAAAGATGCATTCTTTAATAGTTCTTCCTTGGTGACACTAGATCTCGGCTATAATCACTTCAATGGTGGGATTCCAAACTGGATTGGCAGGCTTTCTAACTTGACATACCTTATATTGTCTCATAATAATCTTGAAGGTGAAGTGCCACATCTATTGTGCAATTTGGAACGGTTGCGCTTGATAGATCTTTCTCATAACAATTTCTCTGGACAAATTCCTCATTGTCTAGATATGACCGCACTCCATGGCGATTTTTCTACTGCTACTGAGCCAATGAGAAATGAAGAATATGTAGAGTTCGAGGTGAACAATGCATCCTCCTCTAACCGAGGAAGTTTTGCTCCAATGAGAAAGGAAGAAACTGTAGAGTTCACGACAAAAAAGACAACCTACTCTTACCAAGGAAAAATACTTATTTACATGTCTGGAGTTGATCTTTCATGCAATAAATTAACAGGTGAGATTCCTCATCAAATTGGAAATCTTACCAGGATCCTTTCATTGAATCTATCATACAACCATTTGACTGGATCGATCCCAAGGACATTTTCAAACCTTCAACAAATCGAGAGCTTGGATCTTTCCCACAACAACTTAAATGGAAAGATCCCTCCTCAAATTATTGAGCTATATAATTTAGCTGTTTTTAGTGTGGCGTACAATAACTTGTCCGGCAAAACTCCCCAGAAGATTAATCAATTTGGTACCTTTGAAGAGAGCAGCTATCAAGGAAATCCTCTTTTATGTGGCCTTCCATTGCTGAAATGTTGTGATGCAAATTGTTCACCAGCCTTGGCGCCAAAAGCTTCAACTGATATTGAAGAAGACAGCTATTTCATGGACATGGACATCTTTTACATCAGTTTTACTGCGAGTTATATAGTTGTGGTCTTAGCGATTGCTATAGTTCTGTATGTAAATCCTTATTGGCGACGAACATGGTTCTATCTTGTCGAAACTTGGATGACCTCATGCTACTATTTCATTATAAACCATCTCCCTAAGGGATTCCATCATTGAACTATGCATTGTAGTGTTTTCTAAAATCATAAGGTAAATGGCAATAGCCTTTTTTTTTAATAAGATGTACTAAAATTTGCAGTACAGCCCAGTAATATAGTGGAGTGCAAATTATCCATAAAACCAAGAGCATGGTCTTATGGTTTTATTATTCAAATCTCATTCTCTCTTATGATCAACATAGCTACTAATCTCTCTTATGTAGTTTACTTGCATAATCTCATTAAACAATATTCCATGTATACTATTTATCCAAACAAGCAATCACAACTTCATAATCAGCCCCACAAAAGATATAAAGCATCAGTTAATAGCAGTTAATAGCTACTAATCTCTCTTATATAGTTTACTTGCATAATCTCATTCTGTCATTAAACGGATGGAGAATTGAAACAAGATTCCATGTTTACTATTTAACAAGCAATCACAACTTCATAATCAGCCCCACAAAAGATATAAAGCATCAGTTACATTGTTGGACTTTAATAGCAGAGTTTTTGTAGACTTGTTACTTGTTGGGTTTGACAGAAACATGTAAAACTGCTTAATGTTATCAATTCTTCACTCTTTAACTGTTCTAAACCAGTTACAAAAAAATTTGATGCAACAGGAACTGTTGCATTATTGATTCACAGTATATAACCTTTCAATATTTATGACACTAAAAAAATATAAATTACCTCTCAATTGCTTCCAAATCATACAAAATTTCTCCTGAGCCAATTCAATGGCAGGAATATCAGCAAATACTCTTGTTCCTCTGATGTTGATCGTGGCATGCACGGCAATGTTGGTTCCAGCAGGACAGGCACAAATTCCAGGCCTATTATCGCCCGTGCCAGAACTTCAGAAATGCTGGGCAGCTCTAGCAGGCACACCAGGTTGTCTCATGGAGATTTACACTTATTTTATGAGTGGCCAAATTGGCAAAATCGGTCCTGTTTGTTGTGCAACTATCGCTCAAGTCAGCGAGGAATGCTGGCCTAAGATGTTCCCAATAAACCCATTGTTCCCTCCATTGCTCAAGACCGCTTGTGCTGCACCTTCAACAAATTCAACTGTGGCGAATGATGCAATGAGCAAGGTCTCATTTCTAGGAACTGCAAATGTTACTGAAATAATAGAATGTTGGTCAACTCTTGAAGACATAGAAGGCTGTGTTTCAGAGACTTATAAATCAGTACTCAACATTGGCATCATTGCTAGAATTGGCAGGGATTGTTGCAAAGCCGTCACTGAAATCAACGATAAGTGCTTGTATAAGATTTTCCCATTCAATCCGTCCTTCCCTCCGGTGCTCAAGAGCACTTGTTCAGCTGTCTTTAACGCCGCACCATCACCAAATTCAGGTTGAAATGAACAAGCTGCAAGATCAAGTCTAACTTGAACTAAAAAAGTTCTTAAAGTGGAGCTGGAATGTCTTGCAATGTTATCTTTGTTTTTTTTTCAAGAAATAAAATGGATAGTTTTAGCTGAGGATGCTATTCTTACTTCACAGAGGTAATTTAGGGGATGTAACTGGAATTCACTTTGGCTAAGGAATTCACTGGACTTTAGGTAAAACTGCTTGTTACTTCTTTTCTCATTGGACTTTTGTGGAATTCACTTTTGCTATAGCTGCCAGGCAATTCATGGTATGATATTCACATTTTTCACTACACATGAAACACTAAGGCTGAAGTTTTTCCATCAAGTGCCTTGTTTCCAAGCAGCAAAGATTAATAAAGTTCATGTTCTACACAAATTTATTACATGAACTCAAGTAGGCCTTCTGTAACATATTTGTTTAGAAATTTGTTTATTCATACCTTAGTCTTAGCAAGTTGCAGACATTTATCATCAATCAGATGGAGAAAGAAACGGAGATTGAACAGTTTCAAGGGCTACCAACCCTTTCTGATAGCACTCATAGTTGATAATACCATAATTCTTCACGTTTCCGTATAGCCTCGGCCTTTGCTCATCAATCAAATGCTCCACAGGTCCAATTTCATTGTCTAGATCTGGTTCGATAAATGAGGTTACAGATATCCTCAACTTTTCTGTGTTCGTTACCACCCGGTGCATTGGACTCTTATATATTCCATTACTCATTATCTGCAAAAGTTCACATAACATTATTTAGAAGATTCGTCATATATATGTTGCTATCCACTACAGAGCGAAACAAAAGAACAACAAAAAATATGCTGTTTCAATGTCTCGAAACATACTACATATCCCACAAACAAGCGCATACATGAATATGCCAATAGTGCGAAGATATACCTGCATTTGATAGCCAAGATTGACAACAAGAGCATGAGGTATGACAGGAACTCGGTACCATTTACCATCCACAAGAATTTGGAGACCTTCAACTTCTTTATCTTGCAAGAGAATTGTAATTCCTGATCTATCCGTTTTCTTCCAAATTCAATGACTTCGCAATTGCCTTGAACAGAACTTCCGTCACAATCTTGATCTTCATAGCATATTCATCTAAGGTCTCCCTGAAAGATGATCAAACTCACTAATCATCAATACTTTACATTATTAGCTTATGAACTACTAGATCGGAAACCCCTTCCTTACACGTCTATCATATTCGTTAGAGCTTAGTATTGTTATTCGAAGGCTTATGGATCTAGCAATTGCTTAACAGAGTCCGATACTTATACATTCAAATAGGCTAGTTTACAGTATAAGAAAAATAGAAAATGGAAAAATACCTGAAATCTTGTGGAATTTGGGGCCAGAGATTTAACCTTCTTTTGCGTTGTGGAAACACCTTGAGGGACAAGCGATGAGACCAGTCATGAACTTGCTTGTCTGAGACGATTCTGTCACTCCCATAGCCTTCTGCTTCATTAACAGCTCGTGCATATTTCTGTTTCTCTTCCATTGGAAGTGAAAAGAAATCAATCGAAACTTCACGTATCTTGTCCAGAAGTGAATTTGAAATCCCATGTCCAATTGCCTTTAAAAAACACATCCAAATTCATGCGAAAACGTCACCGTATCTATCACTAGACTCTCAAAATGTGGGCCCAATTGTTTCTTAGATTTTATCTTGACTGTAGGCTGTAGCATGGAAAGACCTAGAGAAATAATTTTTGTCATGTCATGACTCATGTGGTTTGATTGAATTATGGTTTTATGTGCAGGACCTCAAAAAAGCTGATCAGAAGAGTATGACTTTAACAAACACGGGCCGTACTGGGCTGCTGGTTTCTCATTACCTTTTCAATTGCTACCAATCAATATTCCTAGAGAATTATGCACCACAGTGTAATTATGCTAGCAATTATCAATTGGTTTATCCATGTTGATCTTGAATGTTGCAAATTTTTTATTTTTAATTTTTTTTTTGAAATATTAATGATACAAAATTTTGTCATTAAGGAGTTAGAGACCAAATTACTTTTTAAATGAAACTGCAATGTCTAAAATTTCAATTTGAAGTGTATAATGTGATAATAAACAGTTGCTTTTTGTGGCCACTTGGAACTTCTGAACAGTAATTGCTCCGTCTACAGGAACTTGATGGGGCTCGAGTGGAGAAAATTCTTGACATGGCCTCTACCACCCTTAACAAGAATTCAGTGCCAGGTGAGTCTTGCTTTGTTTGAAATTCGATCTAATTGTATTTCTCAACTCTCTTTCATTTTTCTCCTCCTAGCTGTACCTACTCCGGTTAATGATAAATTATGAAGGTGATAAGAGTGCACTAGTGCCAGGCGGCATTCTCAAAGGATCACCTGCTGTGACTATAAGAGGATTTACAGAGAAAGAATTCATAGCAGTTGCCGATTTCATCCATGAGGGTGTGCAAATAACTCTTGAAGCTAAACAATTGGTTAAAGGATCAAAGCTTCATTAAATTTATCACATCACCCAATTTCTCCTTGATGGATAAGGTGTCGGATCTTCGTGGAAGAGTTGAAGCACTTACAACCCAGTTTTTGATTCCTAGAGTATGATTAGTGTAGTAAAACAATACAGGCTACAGTGCTTATGTTACTGAAAATTCTATTTGATAAAACGTAACAGATGAGGGAAGATTTTGAAGTCTGAAGTTGAATGTTGATCCTATGATCTTTTTTATGTACATTAAAATAAATTAATGCTTTATTTGCAACAAGAGGAATTTTGATTTGCCATTTTTATTTTGAATATGGATTCTTGATGGTGAATATTTGATTTGATGTTTGATACGAACTGAGTAGTGTTAAGTAATGCAAGGCATTCATGCAAGCAAGGGAAGACATGTGTGCACGTGAGACCTTCCAAGAAGGACCAAGTCTGGCTTGGTTTGTTAGTATTGTTTTCAGATTAAGTCAAAATAAGTTAGATAGTATTATTATTTGGTAAATAACGTGCCTTGATTCTTGGGCCATTTGTTACGAAAAGGGTGCTGTATGATTTCATGTTTTGTTATGCACCACTTTCAGTTGTGTTAGTGCTTGAAAAGGGTGTTCCTATTTTCAAGCAAATGCTTCAATGTAGCCTTTAAATGGCGGGTTCAAATTGATTAAAATATCAATGAAGAATTATAACCAAAATATCTATTATCTCCTATCTGTTTTCTATCTTTTATTTCTCTTCTCCGACTCCATTCTTTGTTTCTTATTCTCTCACAAATTAAACCTTAACAATGTTATCAAGAATTATTAGATTGATAAGCATGCTGATAAAATGCCTGAAAAACATGCTGATTGATAAGAATCTCTCCAGAACCACATTGATAAGAATGTGCAGATGATAAGCATGATGATCTATTGCCTGAAAAACAGATTCCAGTCTCATCTAGCCTCCATTCTGCAGATTCTTCATTGGAAGTGAGTCCAAGAAGATTAGAAAGGCTCAAGCTGGATTTGAATCGTATCAGTGATGATAGTGATGCTCCACCATCAGATTTGAGGATGGAGGGACGGCTACATTACAACAGGAATGGCCATCGCAGCCCATCTCCTGCATCTTCATCATCATCAATGCAACCTTCCCTGAGGAACATTGATTTGAATGACAGACCATATTTGCAGAATGATTTCTTAGAACAAGTACCCTATCACAGTAAATCTTCCCAAACTGTAAGTGCTTTTATAGCTCCTAAACCAGACGATCCTGTTATATCTATCATGGGTGCCAGAGTGGAAGTCAATAGAAAAGATTTTATATCTCAGGCTGAGATCAACTTTGCTTACCCCCTCAACTAGAGATAATATTACTTCTCACCTTAAGTGTTGACACGTGTCTCAAATTTATCTCAATTGGGGCACATGTCCCAAACTTACCCAAATTGGGACACGTATCAGCACTTGAGGTGGAGATAATAGTTACCTATTAAGGGGGTGAGCAAATTTGCACTCTATCGGATTTCATCCATGCCAAATGGCAAGTCCCTTGAGACTGCAATTGATGCCAACAATGCAAGAGCTGGAGGTCTCTTGGGTTTGGGTCCTACTGTGTCGTACACGCATTCTCCCATGTTTGGTTACAATGGACTCACAACAGCGCCCGGTTTGTCTTACTCTTCGGGCCTCGGCCATGTATGGACCTAGTAGCCCAATCCCTTGCATGGTGGAGTCGAAAAGGAAGGAACCGGATAGTGGGTGGGAGCCTTACCCGTTCATGAATAGACATCAGCAACCTCCATGGAAATAGGCAAGTTCACATTTATCCTTGCTCTTCCATCTTTTGCCAACATAATTGAGAAGAGTGAGTGAGCCGATTGGCTTCAACGGGGAGGGAATTAGAACTGAATAAAACGGTGGGGGTGATTATGAATGTAATATGGTTGGTGAGATTAATTGCTGAAGGAGAAAAATTAGGCTTAATTGTTTTTTAACTTTATTTTCTTTATTTTTCATTTCTGTGTTTTCATAGAAAAATTAGGCTTAATGTAATATGTGTTTTCATTTTTAACTTAATTGATTATGATGCTTCTTCGTCAGTCCCATTGAAGTTTTTCTTCACCAGGACAAGAAAACCAATTCAGATAATTCTCAAATGTTGTAATTGGATTCACTTTAACTTCTATTTCAGCATGTAAAATTTAGCTTGGTTCAAAGCCAGTAGCCTAAGTTAATGTGTTCTCAGATCAAACCATCACAAAAATATGAGATACGCTCAAAAGTAGCCCCAAATTACTCAAGATCTCAAAATATCTGTTACATATCAAATAGGCCGGAGGCCCGATGCCAGCCCAAAGATTGTGGACCAGACCATTGTATGGTATAATGTTGGGCCTATATCTAGGCCCATATGCCTAGAGTACCAGACTTTCATCCACTTGTCTGCCAGCTTTGAGGAGGGCTCATGTTGAAATGAGTATTAATATTATTGGTGGAAAGAGTTAGAAATTCTAGTCAGCATTTCTAGGAGTTTTAATATTAAAAAGTAGTTTCTTGGTTGACGCTCATTCAAAGTCGTTGAATCACAACCAGTCAAACACTTCCCATTATTTTATAGTGAGAAAGAGTTGTATCGGCAGTAATCGGTATGGCATTAGTAGATAAACAACAATTTGTTTCAACAATTCCTAAATCAAGCTTCAAGTGTGGAATATATGTGCTAACTCTTAAATCAAGTTTAGTGAGGAATATGTGCTAACTTTTTTAAATTCAAATTACTATCCCCATGTTGAAATAATTAATTGTTTTACTCTAACTTTAAGGGATTTAAGTTAACTTTGTTGAGTAATATGAAGGTTTCCATAATGACATATTTTCCGGTTTCCACAATAGCAGTGTGATACGTAATACTATATGACCTACAAATTTTACTTAAAATTCAACCTAAACTAGTGGGGTAAAATATCTAATATGGCAAACAACGGGAGGAAAATGATTTTATCCCTTGTTTTTACCATTAAAAATCATGGAACAATACAGTTAATGTTACACAATACTCTGTTCAGAAGAAAAATATTTATATTGGTTGCCAATTAGACAACATATCTAGCACATCTAAAACCCCAAAAGAAACCTAATCCATCGCTAAAAACCCAAATAGAAACTGACAAAATCCAATATAAAAAAGCAAACTTTAGGAGAAATACAATCAAATTCAAATGAAAGAAAAATGCAAAAACTTTATTATTCTTACCAGAAACCTAGAAGCAAAAAAAGCAACAACAGTCCACCCACGATCTATTGAGGAATTTGACACCTTTCCAACTATAAGAAACCCATATATAGTTCGCCTTAGGTATGAAAGAAGAGTAGATAAGGAAAAAAAAAGAAGAGGTCAGACTTGAATTAAATAAAAAAAGAAGAGGTTAGATGGATCTACAATTTGTACCTGAGTCCCAGACAACGTTAGCCGTTGAGGTTGGAGAAGTTGAGAGAGAGATATGTCTTCTGCGGCAATTTAGGTCTAAAAACAAATGAGAAATAAAAAATATATATTTATACTCAAAGCCAGTTCGGTTTTACCTGTTTTGAGGGTCAAAACGGAAAAAAAACCGAACTAGTCAGTTTTCTTAAAAAATCAACCGAACTAAACCGACCGGCCAACCAAAACCCAATAAAAAAACGATTGGACTAGTTCGGTTGACCAGTTTTTTTGCCCCCCCAGTTAATGATATAGTAAAGATAAATCTTTTTAAAAAAAATATTACTTTTAATGGCGGTAACTCGAACCTGTGATATTGTCAAGGTTGAATAAGCATTTTTTTCACTAAGCCATATTAGACCTATGATTTTAACCTTAATTACAATTACTAAAGAGAAAAAAAATCTAAACACATTCCATCCATACCAATTTGGTAGAATCCAACAATATTTCTCTTTCACTTTTAGGGATGGTCTGGGGCCCATAGGGACAGGGAAGGTTCCCCCACCATCTCCCCCATTCCTCTAGCCCTTTCCCCACCCCTTTCCTAAAACGCCATTTGGGGGAACTGAGATGGGGTGTTTGGGGGAACTGAGATGGATATTTCTGAAACCATTAATATATATGAGAAAGAAAAAAAACTCACCTTAACTCAAAAGTTTGAAAAGGAGAGTCCTTTGGAAGTGATGAGAGGTAAACTTCAGCAATTATCAGTGCCATCTGAAGCTTTTCAGCTGTGTTGAGGTTTTTCATTTATCATAAGTTTCTGTAAAGATATCATTCATGATCGTAAGTAGGGGTGGGCAAAAACCAATGAACCGAACCGAACCGATGAACCAAACCGGTCCAATCTGTTTTTTTCCGGTTTTTCATTGTTAACCGGTTCGGTTCGGTTCGTTTTTTTAAAAACCGGATATTTCGGTTCGGTTTCCGGTTCAAGGGTTTGAACCGGTGAACCGAACCGAGAACCAGTGTATATAATAAAAAATCCCTTTGTGTTATAATCAAAACAACATTGATAGATAACAATTAAATGTTACACAGTCTAAAAGAAAAACTGCATATAAGTAAATAAAAAATGTATTAAATGTTATTATCTAAGAGGATAACAGTTTTATGTTATAATCAAAACAATATTAATGGCACATTATATAAAATAAAATAAAATAAAAAAAAAAACTGCATATAAAAAAAAAAAATTACTCATGTTAAATGTTACACGGTCTAAAAGATACATGCCATGCAAATGTAAATAGTAAAGTAAAAGGCCAAGAAATGAACAATCTTAGAAACTAAATTGATACACATACAACAATATTGTCTATTACTTTGTTTCATTCCCAAAATCGAAAAAACCGAACCGAACCGAACCGGTTCAATCGGTTTTTGATCGGTTCACACTTTTAAATTTTATCGGATCGGTTCACTTTTTCAAAAACCGGATATTATCGGTTCACTCGAAAAGTGAACCGATCCATTAAACGCCCACCCCTAATCGTAAGTTTAAATTCGCTTAAAATTTATCACGTGCGGAGTGTTCCGTTGTGAACTTTTGTATTTAGTGAATTTTCCATAGAAAGAACTAACTCTCCTAATTTCTTTATACAGAAAATTCATTAAAATACAAAAGTCCAGAACTAACTCTCCTACTTTCTTTATACAGAAAATTCATTAAAAGACAAAAGTCCACATTAGGATAATCCGCACCTGATCATAATAATAACTACGATGATTATTTTTTTATTTTCTTAAGAGTAAGTAATCCACCAGAGGCCGTGCACTCTCCCTGCGGCCACTTAGCTCTGCAGTTAAGAATTTGGAGACAAGATTGAGTCCATTTCCAATTGAAGAAGCAAGAGTCAAGTGGGGGGAAGAGAAGTCATAGGCTCCAAAAATCAACCTCTAAAGCATTTTCATCCTTGGCCCTGTCATAAAATCACTTTCTGTAAAAGCACTTAAAACATTTATTGATTGAATTTAAAGGGGCTTTTGTGACAATCGAAAAAATGAAATTAAGATGATAGCTAGATAAAGGACATGGTTACCAGTTTTCATCATAGACCATTTCTTTGAATTTCAAGTAGTCAGCGGTAGTGATTGGGTCAACAGTGAGATCATCAGAGTTCACCTTCACAAATTCCCATGATCCAGGATTTGGTCTAACAGCAAAAGCTACATGTGGAGGAATAACCACAGCTTCCTGCAAAAAAAAAAAAACAATTTTAATTTCTAATCAATTATAGTCTACTTGAGAAATATTGTAAACGAGGGCAAAAAAAATCAAAAGAAAGAAAATGAAATGTATAAAATATATTTATATACCTGAGTGGAACACAAAATGTAGCCAAGTAAACCCTCCAAGACTTGGTTTCTTTCAGTCACATCATCAATGGCCTTAGCTGTTTCATCCATCAACTGTTGAAGCTTCAATGTCCTCCTCCCCTTCTCAATATACTTCGCAAAACACCTCTTCATATGATGCCTACTCTTCTTCAAGGCCTCCAGCATCGTATCGGCTATCGATTCTGTTCTTTTCAAACCTGGATTATTCGAGGCCATACTAATAGGTTGATGATTGGGGAGAACGAAATAAACTGATTTGGGTTTGTTGATGATCAGTTTGTGATCAATTTATAGAGATGGGAATATTTATGATGCATGGACATGCACACATGTGTTATTTGGACAAGTTGTTTGCTTGTGTTAGGCGTCAAATGAGGAAACTTTTGTGGGTGAAAAATGGGCCCAGATAGGAGAGTCCAAGAGGAAGGAGAAAGAACATTCATTAAAGTGATCATTCATGATGATAAATTGGAGAGAAAGCAAAGAGTTTGTTAGATTCTTGAATATATATATATATGATCAAGTACGTACTGAGATCAAAAACATAAAAAAAGCAAAGCAATATATTCTTTTCTTTTCGTGAGAGAATGAAAGATTTATATACGAAGACAAAACTGCAGTCTTCACCTAACTTTCTCATCATTTTTTTTTCTTTTTGACAGTAACTTTCTCAACATTTTTAATATAGAATAAAATAACGAGTTCTATAAATTTTCAGCACCTTTTGGTGTTTATTTTGTGGGACTAGCGCTGACTTAAAGGATGTGTTATATTTAATGGGTTCTTATCAATTGGTAACAAAACCTATACCGCATTGAACAGTGGATTAGTTGCGGGCGGGGTGACTTGAGGAGGGCTATTACCTGAGAAGGCTGTAGGATCTGCAAAATCACCCAACTGGGGAATGATGGGCCTCCATGGACGAGATTGCCAAATTGAGTCCCATATCAACTAAGTATGAGATTAGTTGATTTATATCTCATATTGGCTAAGTATGAGATTGGTTGTGGGTATATAATTCATTGGGCACCCTCTTTTTATAAGTCGATTTTTAAAGATGAGTTATACCTCATGTGTTTGTATTATACTATTTGTGTAAATTAATAATTTACCTCATGAGTTTTAGCTTCTTCAATAATTTTGTGTTTACTTAAATCATGTAAATCAAAACCTTCAAAGCCAACGAGAGTGGAATTTGTGCCCAGGCCTAGTCCTTTTATACAACTACATAGGTAATATTTTCTCAATTGAACTAACCAGCATACATACATCAAACACTTGGAAGTTCAAATATTGTCATATGGACATGATGTGTGATATCAAATAGACAAATACAATTGTAGACATATACCGATGGCATTTTGGGTTAGGGTAGTGTTTGGACTAGAATAGTGGAGATTAATCTATCTATTTTTAGTTGAATTTTTTTTACTAAATATATGAGATTGACGGTGAAGATTTTAAACATGTTTTATTTTTCATTTAAATTTTTTTATTTAAAATATGTTTGAAATGACAAAAGTACCCTTAGTTTTAATAGTCAAATCTGGTCAACGGTTAAGTTTGACCAAGTTTGAGTAATAGTAGGGGAGATGAGTGTCAATTAACAATAAAGTTATTTTTCGTACGTAAAAGAGTAAAACTTAGGGAGTGTGGTGTAATTTGCTCTTGTTGTTTTGTTTAAAGGGTTTGAAAAGTCTAGAATGCCCTGCTCCGTTAGTACCTGACTGGAATGAGTCATGACTCTGAGATCAAATTCACTTTGCTCTCAATCTCCCATCGTCTCATCGTCTCATCGTCTCTACTCTCTCGCCGCCGTGGAGACATCACTCCTCCCACTGCCGGTCAGTCCCCACCATTCATCTCAAGCTATTTTTTGTTGTCCTTGTTTGTCTTACAATTTCATATTCTCAGATGAAATTGATTATTGTATTCTTTGCTTAGTACAAATAATCAAACATAGATCTCATAAAGATACGAAAAAACAAAGGAATGCCTTAACGGTTAAGTAAATCACAAAATCCCACTCACTAGGATCTGGGGAAACCGCACCCGCTCTCTTAGTTCTCCTCAATTGGGACGATAGATCCGGTATAAATATTCATTGAAATTGTGTAACTCACTAAAATTACACACATAATTTTCTTTTGGTTTGCCGTATGATTTCTGCCGACTTATTTGATATATACACACATAATTTTCCGAGTTAATAAGATTATTGTTTTGGTTCATGGCAGACTGGGATGTCAGGAATCTTTGTTGTCCCAAAAGGCATGGAGAAAATTATTAACTATATTAAAGAAAGATACGACAACATACCGTCTATGTAACAGAAAATGGTACGAGAAATGACTACATGTTTTTTCTTTGCTGTAAATTGATGACTTGTGCTGAGGATAGGGCTGTGTGAACTGTACTAAACTTGTTTACATGCTAGTTTAGGAATCAAGTTGCGTAAATGAAGCACCTTATTTGTTGGATGACTGAATTATGTTGCTTTAGGTTTCTCAACAAGTATACTGCACATGTAGAATGAAGTCATATTTTGTATATGTGATGCTTACTGTTGCTGGTAAAGAAGATCAGTTGACTGAGGCCTCTCTCCCTGTTTTTTTTTTTTTTTGCTTATTGCATAGACTTTATGAATGAGCTTGGATTCAAATCCATAAAAGGGGTTTGTCCAGAAGTGGAAACCCCAGTACTAAACTCATGGGACAAAATGAGGTTTGGCTGAACAGATCATTGCCATTACTGTCAATGGTATCTAGCATGTGGATACACCAAGTAATGACTAATTGAGACCGTGTTTGCTTATAAGCAATATTTTTTTAGGATTAGTACTTATGATTCTATCCAAGTTTTAAGCTTCTAGGTGGCAAATTATATGTTGGAAATAATGAACAACGAAGGTTTTCCTGATGATTAAATAGGAAGTTTGACATTTTAAAATTTTGTACATATAAAAGATTGCTGATATATCTACAACATTAAGGATATTTGACAAAGATTGGTGAAGTATTACATAAGTATATCAATTACATTTTCAGTAGATCCAAGAGCTTAAGTTGTTAGAATATAACTCAATAATGGTATTTGAGCACTCAAACACACTGCTTGAAGGTCGACAACTTTTTCAGGTAATTTATATATGTGCTTAACATGTTATCTACAAAGAAGGGAACTTTATGAAAGCCTAGTGACTTGAGTTTATTATTTTGACATTCTGAAGAATTGGTTGAAAGTGTCTCCAAATTAAATGATCCTCAGTTAGCAGATGCAATGGATATGTCTGATGTGCAAGTACTGATTGTTTCATAATTAGTCCATTATTAATTAGTGATTCTCCTGTTCATTTTTTCAGTCTTCATGCAACTGTGCAGGATGAATTTTCAGCAGTTATAACCAAAGCATCAGTAACCTTAGTGCTTGGCCTGGAAACAAAGTTTGATGCTGAAATGGCTGCAATGACACGTGTTCCATAGGGTAGCCTCGAAGCTGTGGGTGATCAGAGTAAGATACTTCCATTAAAAACTTGGAACCCTAACTAATTACAGCCTGAGAACTTTACGCATATAACTACATCCATCTTCTTGCAGGTATGTCAATGGAATAAATATGATCCTTACTAGTAGCATTCCTGTACTTGGAAGCCTTCTTTCACCGGTTTACTTCCGGTTCTTTTTGGATAAGGTACTTATTAAAGAGACTGACATGTCAGATGACAGATATTATGGTTAAGATTCCCTTATACTGTTATGCTACTGCTTACATACAGTAATACCTTTTTCCCCTTCAATTATTCTGTATCATTTTCTTATAGTCTGTATTATTTGAAAGCTTTTATAAAGATAAATGAGGATGAACATCAGTTGTATTTTACAGTCAAATGATCTAGGAAAGATCAGAAACATTGCACTTTTACCTTATGAGGTGGTGCTTGTCTCTGTCATTATTTGTACGTCTCTTTTGATCATAATTAAACACAGATTTTGATAGTAATACGTCGTGTAAGAAGTATAGCATTCTCCTTTTGTTTGTCTTGGAGACTGCAGAGAATCATACTCATTGATGCTAGGAAGTTGATATCATAACCTAACTGTTAATACTTGGGAAAACTCGCTGCTGTTGATCATACCTTATAAATGTGCAATTTATGGGAGCGGTATATGTGATTGTATTTGTGTGTTTCAGTTGTGTTTTATTTAATGATGTGATCCTATTGCAGATGCTATTGGATACACAAGCTATAAAAACTATTCTTCTAGATATACCCGGTCTTGGTTGACAGGTGAGTTACTTCTGCAATAAGTTTTGTATGCACATTCGGATTTCGTGGAACTTAATGGAAGTTCTGTGTTCAAGGCATCGTTTTAATATTTGTACAGATTCTTGTTCCGTTTCACAATTCTAATCTTTAACCATTTTATATATTTTTCTGATGCAGACGACAAGTACCGCTAGCTACTCAAAATTTGTAACCCGTGAGATGAGCAAAGCTGAAGCACTTTTGAAGTTTTGTCATCAAGTTACGAGCAGAGGTTACTTTCTATATAGTTACTGTTCTAAACTCACAATTAAAATTGTTCTTCATTCTACAGGTCATACCATCCCCCGTAGATTCTGTTGCGGATACATATCGTGCATTGTTACCAAAGGGATCACCAATGGAATTTCAGCGCATTCTATAGTTTAAGGTTATGATCAGTTATCACTTGCACATTATTTATTTCTCACAAACATGGCTTAATATTTCAGGAAGCCACTACAGGTTTCAAGTGGTTCCTTGCTGTTACTGAAGCTGACAAAGATTGCAAGGATGGATCTTTCAGGAAGCTATTCAACACTTAATATTCTGCACTTTCTTTATTTACAATGATTTTATTTACACTTAAGGCGCTTTCGGCGATGTTTCTCAGACCTGTTTTTGCATTTTCAATGAATAAAAATCCTATAAAACGTATCTGGTAGTTGGTTAAAAAATGTATATGGTTAAAAAATGAAAGTTAATATTTTCAAAAGTTATTTTAAATTTTCTCCCAAAATAAAGTGGTAGTAGGAAATAAGAAAGAAACAAATCAAACAGCCTCCGATTAATAAGAGAGAGAAACTTATAAAGTGCAGTGGGATGCACGTACAAATAACATGGTATACTTGTGGTAGATATATTAGAAATAGAGCAAATTTTTTTTTTTCTTGTTTTTTTTTTAAATGAGTGTTTGGAGAAGTTCCTTTCAATGAGTGTTTGTTTAGTAACAGTTTAAACTCTACTGTTTTTACTTAATTTAAAATAGACAGTAACATCAAAAGCCTAACTAAACAACTTTATAAAACTCAAATAGATGGGTGTAGAGCTTTTGAGGCAGTAGAAAGTCTAACCAAACAAGTACAAAAAATATATTTTCTAGACGTCTTTTAAAACCTCCGTTGAAAAAATGCAAACTAAATTCCAAGAAATCAAAATACTTTGATCGTTTCCTTCTAGACTTAAATAGTAGAAAAGCTCAAACCGTGTTATACTGTACATGCTTTTAGAAAAATGAATTTGTACCAGTAGTGACATGCCTGACTTGTCAATAAAGCTTGTTGTTAATCAAGTTAAACCTTTTCTTCGATATCATTATCAAGTTGGAATTATTTCTAACTCCGACAATACGTTAGATACTAAACATCACGAGATAACCATAACTTATAAGAAATTTCATAATAGAAAATTTGATCATTTTTTATCCTAGACTTCTACATACAGTGTTATATCTTTTTGGAAAATTGAGTTTCTACAACTACAAGTGGTGCCATGCTTGACTTGTCAAGCTTGTTGTGCTATCAATCCAAACTAATTTTCTTTGATAACAAGTCGGAATCATCCTCAACTCCAATAATACATTAGACACAAATTCAAAGTAGTGACAATTTTTGGGGTTGACGAAAATTCAAAGTCTAATCTAAATTGGAAAAGAGTACTAAACAAACTTTAGATCCATTTGATCACCTATCACCGGTAGAGCTTGAAATCCCATTATTTGCTCTCATGAATTGGAATGGAAGCTACATATCACTAAATAAAAACATGATCTTTTATTGTGGAGAAAAAACGTTCTAAGTGCGGTAAAACTGTTGCAAAAACTAGCTAGCATGACATAGTTTTTATTACAGATTACTACTATTTCACTAAACTTTTTGCCACATATTCCTCGGCAAATAATCTAAATCTTAGGCACAAAAAAAAAAAAAAAACATAATTTTTAAAAAAATTTTCCATAGTTTATTCCGGTCCAGTTTGGCTGTCCACCCCTAGTTATACGTAAGGGCCGGGAAAGACCAATTCAAAGTCTTCTGCAACAAACATGTATGGAAAAATGAACTAGCATCCAATAAATACAAAATTTTGATCACTTTCATCGGGACAATATTGATATGTCTACTGAATAGTATTGACTTCGTCAATCCAGTTGCTTTCAATAGAAACTTATCTCTCTTTAGCGGTTTAAAATCATCCATAGCCACATAAATTAAGTGACATATATACTTCATAAGAGAGGTATTTGTTTTAGTAGATATAACCACACTCCATTAATTTTTCAATATCCGAATCCGATTTTGTAATATAAATTTGTTTCCATATATAGTGAATATTTCCCCCCTTTCGGATTTCATCCATTTAGTCACTACTTCACTAAAGCTGAGGAGAAAGTCTAATAATGTATACATCCACAGTAATTTTCATTCAAAATGATATGTAAACATTATAATGTTTATAACATCATTATTTTGTTGGTTAAATCAAATATACTTTCAACTATTTGAGAGTTGATTTCACATGTTATTATCAATATATATATATCATGTATGTTATATTTAAGGGTTTATTTGTTTGTTTTTATCTTGTCTGATCTGAAATGAATATATTAAGTCGTGTTTTTTTTAAGTCATTGAAAATCTGAAATGAGGTAATAAAGAAGCAAATAAATTAAGTCAAAAAATTTACTGTTATTTGAAAAATGGAAACTCAACAAGTATTTAACATCTCAATTCCAAAAACGCACTTAAAAAACATAATAACTACAAGTCTACAATATTATATATTTTATTAAAAACAAAAACAGAGTCAAAATTGTTTGCTATTTGTAATTGTATAAGGTTTAAAAATGAAAGTTTAATATTTTCAAATGTTATTTTAAATTTTCTCCTAAAATTTAAAGTAGCAGTAGTTTCTTAGTTGATTCTAACTCAAAGTCTTTGAAACGCAAATCAAACACTCCCCGATTAATAAAGGAATTTAAGGGAGAGAAACTTGGTGCAGTGGGATTGTACACATCCCTATTGCGATTTCACCACGTGGTAGGATCGTAGAAAGAGATGTAGATTTTTATTAGTAGATGAAGAAAACATTGGTTGATTGACCCAAGTTTCAAAGTCTCCTAAATCAAGTTTGAAAAGTAGGATAAAACATGTAGAGAAAGCGTGTTTTTCTATTGGTTGACTCTGAGTCAAGCTCCCTACTCAAATAATGCAAGGCTGATAATTGGTTATGGAGATAATAAAAAAAGTTTAATTCGTTGACGAAGTCATTCATTCATGTTAATATAAATAGTCGGTAGCCACTCTCTTGCGAATTGCAATTTGCAAAGGTATTAGATTGATTGTATCTCTGGGAAATAGAAAAGTGTGTATTGAGATATGGTATCAAAGCAGCAGCCATGGATGTTTGTATGGCTTGCAGTATTGATTTTTATTGTTTCATTAGAAAGTAGGTGGAGTGAGGGTTGTCTGGAACAAGAGAGATTTGCTCTCTTGCAACTTAAACCTTTCTTCAATTCTCCTTATAACAGTCTTCGAAATTGGGTCGAGGGAGATCACAATTCAGATTGTTGTCAATGGGATAGGGTTGGGTGCAACGATACCACCGGCAGAGTCATCTCAATTGATCTTGAATTTACAAGAAATAGAGAAATGGAAGAATGGTATCTAAATGCTTCTTTGTTTTCTCCCTTCCAACAACTGCGCAGCCTTTACTTAAGTTCCAATGGGATAGCCGGTTGTGTTGAGAATGAAGGTATCTTGTTTAAATTTGCCTTTTATATCCTTGTCTAATTCTTTTATATATTATGTCAATAATTTGTTACACTATCCTATCAGACTTTTGTATATATTTTAAACAATTTCCTTGTAGGTTTTGAAAGATTATAACTCATCTACAGTACTTTTTGGAGAAATTGCTGAAGAAAGTATAGAGAATAATATAATAAGTTTGATTTACTATATTAATGAAACTATTTCTTCTCATGTTACAGGTTTTGATAAGTTGTCAACATTGAGCAACTTGGAGGCACTCTATTTAAGTGGAAATAGCTTCAACAATAGCATTTTATCATCTCTGAGTACTCTTTCGTCGTTAAAAAGTTTATCACTATCTTATAACAAATTGAAAGGAATAGTTGATTTTCAAGGTGAGATTCAAATTTACCTTTTTTTTTTCTCTCTCTCTATATATGAAAACAATAAATCTATAGGTTGAAAAAACTTAACATTATCTCTAAGTACTACTCTTTTATAGTTATTATATCTATTTATTTCCATGCGAGAACAAATTAAAAGAAATAGTTGATTTAAGGTGATTTTCATTTTTACACTCTCTCGCAAAATCAAAATAACAGAGCTCTAAGTTGAATAAACCGGATCTTATCTAAGCTTATATTAGCTAAAAGTTTGGAAATGGATTCTTTGAGCAACTCAATTTAAACTTTTCAAATTGTTGGTAGAGACGAAAATAAAAACATATATTATTTCATGCGATGCTTCTTACTGACTTTCTCACCCATTTTTAGAATTAGACTCTCGTAACAATTTGTTGTTTTTGGAACAAGCAAAATGAGATTAATGATATTTTAAAAAGAAAAGAGATTAATGAAATTCGTTTCCCAAAGATATTAACGAAAGCAAAATTTGATTATTTTCGGAGGTTATTCATTCATTCCATCACTAAATGTCTTATTAAATCATTTTAATAATTATTTTCTGAAGTAAGGGATTGTATTTTGTTCATTAATTTTAGCAGTTTTTTTTTTTAAAGAATGTTGAGAATGATATAAGTAGTTTAATTTTTAAATTAACTGAGATTGTTTATGAAATAATTACTTATTCTCATGTTACAGGTTGGAAGTTGAGTAACTTGGAATATTTGGATTTAAGCGGTATTATCTTTAACAATAATATCTTATCATCTCTAAGTGCACTTTCATCGTTAAAAACGTTATATCTTAGAGATGTTGGATTGAAAGGATCCGTTGATTTATCAGGTTATTAAATTCGCTACTACTCTTATTTCTCTTCCTGTATAGCAACCAACTTTGATTTATGTTGTTTTTAATAATTGAATGGAAAAATTTCTCTGCTTCGTTTTCTTTTCTTTTCTTTTATTTATTTATTTTGTAAAATTTCATTAACTCTGTTTAATTTTGATCAGAAATATTTGATTCCTTGAGCAAATTAGAGGAGTTGGACCTGAGCAACAATCATATAAACAAATTAGTGGTCACGAAAGGTACCAATTAAAACAAAATTCGATTACTTCAAAAATGTTGGTTTTGTCTATATAATTAGTTAATAAATCATAAAAGCTTTCATTAGCTTAAATATATATAATCTTATATTATTAAATTTGAAAAACATTAAAAAAAAATGCGGTTTTCACAACAATCATTTTCTATAACTAGTACCTTGAAGATAATTTTGTTTATATCTTTCCATTAACAGATAATGGTATTGTAGGTTTGAAGAATTTGCAATTCCTTAATCTAACGAATGTCAGTATTCACGATGGAAGCACCCTATTACAGTCATTAGGGTCGTTGCCATATTTGAAGAGACTTGACCTTAGCTATAATAATTTTAGTGGAAATATAATGAGTACTCGAGGTAAGTAAGCTAGCTCGTGTCAACTTCCATTATTTTTTCTTATAATCTTTCATATATAGCTTCATTTAAATAAAGTTACTCTCTTTTTCAATGACATTGCATAATGACAGAGTTACTGCTCTTCATATATAGCTTCTTGAATGTTTTAATACACTTGTTTAACTCCCATATACCCATATATTATGAATTAGATTTCTTTTATCAAGAGGTACAAGACTCCCAACACATATATTTTCAAGGGATATAATCATTTTCCCTTTTGTAGTTTGCTATATTGATTGATATAAAAACCCTACATTTGTATTTTTGCAATTGTTATCGGTCGTCCCTCTCTCTTACAAACACTGAAACACAACATTTCTCTTACAAAACACACACTTGATTTTACAAACACATTCACACAATTTCTTTTGATATTTTCATAACCAAAAATCACTACCAACAAACAATATAAAAATAAAAAAATAATAATAATCATAGATCCAAATTTTTCCTCCTATGATTCAAACACCATCCCTGAAAACACAAAACAAACTATACGATTCAAACCAATAAAAGATTCAAACTTCAAAGCCTAGTTGCACCTACGGTTGAAAATAAAAAGAATAAATCTTACAAAACCAAAAATTCAGCAAACACACGGATAAAAAACAATGGTAAAAGATATTATTAAATATCAAATATTATTTGACTGATAACAAAAAAAAAAGGTACCAGATCTGGTTTGGAACCAGAAATGGAGATGATGGAGACCAAAAAAGGTACCAAGCTGGGGGGAAGGCCGGTTTGGTTTGGAGACGATGGAACTAGAAAGGGTACCAGATCTGGTTTGGAACCAAAAAATGTGGTGTGATATGTGAATCTTTAATGATGACAAAGAAGATTTTGATGATGTTCAATACTGGGTGATGATAGGTACGTTAGTAATATTTTAAGGGGATCAATGGATGATGTGAGATTTATGGAAGTTTTGGTTGGAGGAATCTAATTTCCGGAATTTTGTTTATGGAACAAAAGCAAATATTATTTGGTTTTTATTTTTTATTTTTTTTTTAAACTTTTTTATTTATGATAATTCCGGTGTGTATTAGTCTCATCCACTCATTTATTTTATAGGGAAAATAATTATATCCCTATTTTCAATTGTTTATTTATTTTTTATTTCTATTAATCAGATCTATTAATGTTATTTTCCCTAATTTTATTAATAAATTTCTCTTAATTAGCTAGTGTCTTATGGTTTATAGCTTTATTTAGTAAAAATAAAATATATAAGTATTTTATTATTTAAAAATCTTATAATAATTTTTAAATAAAAATATAAAGAATAACGTATATATTAATTTGAAAATTTCAAGTTACACTTGACTTTATATATCTCATTTTTATACACTTATCTTTTTTATTGTGGTCTACGTTTAATATTTTTTTATAAAAAATTACCAACTCTTTGATCAAGGAGATCACATGAACTGGAAATACAAAACACTGAATGAGGGGTAAAAAAAACAACCACTAGATTCAATCACATGGAAAATTTATACAAGAAAGAAGAAAAATGAAGTTAGTTACTGGAGATAAAATGGGCCAATTAAAGTTGAATCTAAAATAACCAATCTATTTTACACTATAAATGTTAGCAATTAACAATAATATTTGACATTTGGGTTAAGATCATCCCATTTAGCTTAAATAAATATTAATGTATATTTGGTTTTGTTTTTATAGATTTGTCTAATTTGAAGAATTTGAAATATCTGAGCATGGATTATACTAATCTCAACATCAGCATTCTACAAAACATTGGATTGTTGACTTCTCTTGAGAGTTTATCCTTATGGGATTGTAGTCTGGAAGGCATATTACCTGATCAAGGTTAATAACCTCTCTCTCTCTCTCTCTCTGATTATGTCATTTTAATTATCCCATAAAAAAATTCAACCTAAACCTTTTATAAAAGGATATATTTCAGGCGGCCTTTGTGAGTTGAAGCATCTACAATACCTGGATCTCTCCTACAATGACATAAGGGGTAGCTTGCCTTGGTGTTTTGGAAATTTGACATCCCTTCAAGTCTTACTTCTCTATCGCAATCAATTTTCTGGAAACATCTCTCACCTTAGAGCTCTTACATCCCTTCAAGTCTTAGATCTCTCTTACAATCAATTTTCTGGAAACATCTCTCCCCTTAGAGCTCTTACATCCCTTGAAGAATTAGATCTTAGGGATAATCACTTCCAAATCCCAATTTCACTTGAACCCTTTTTCAACCACTCCAAACTCAAGTATTTTTACGGTTACAACAACCAAATATATGCAGACACAGCTGAGTCACATTTTTCAATCACCCCAAAATTCCAATTAAATCTTCTCACCTTATCTGGTTGCAGAGATTGTGTCACATTTCCCAAATTCCTCTACCATCAACATGACTTGTCTTACGTTTATCTTTCTCACAATAACTTGACGGGAGAGTTTCCAAATTGGTTGTTAGATAACAACACCAACTTATATGGACTTGTTCTAGTCAACAATTCTCTTACAGGACCTTTACATTTGCCTACCCATTCTTACCAGAATTTACGGTTCTTAGATATCTCCAAAAATTTCTTCCATGGAAATATTCCAATACAAGTGGGAGCATATCTGCCAATGTTGTGGACTCTAAACATTTCCAAAAATGATTTTGATGGTCATATTCCATCTTCGATCGGTGATATGAATTCACTTTGGACTTTGGACTTATCCTACAATAATTTGTCAGGCGAAATACCAGAGCACTTGGCCAAGAGCTGCATCAATTTACGATACCTTGTGTTATCAAACAATAGATTGGAAGGTCAGATATTCTCTGCTGCAAATTGTAATATAACAAACTTGTGGAGGCTACAGTTGGATGGAAATCAATTCATTGGAAAGATCCCAAAATGCTTGTTCAATTCCTCCAGCTATTTGACGGTATTACATCTCGGTGATAATCATCTATCTGGTAGGATTCCCAGTTGGTTAGGGAATATGTCAGAGTTAGTACATCTTAAAATGCCCAATAATCATCTAGAAGGTCCAATTCCACCTGAGTTTTGTCAACTGCAAAATCTTCAAGTTTTGGACATTTCAGAGAATAATATTTCTGGTGATTTACCATCTCGTTTTAGTCCTCCACAAATCCAACAAGTTCACTTATCTAAAAATAAGTTAGAGGGACAGTTGAAAGATGCATTCTTTAATAGTTCTTCCTTGGTAACACTAGATCTCGGCTATAATCAATTCAATGGTGGAATTCCAAACTGGATTGGCCGGCTTTCTAACTTGACCTACCTTATATTGTCTCATAATAATCTTGAAGGTGGAGTGCCACATCTATTGTGCAATTTGGAACGGTTGCGCTTGATAGATCTTTCTCATAATAATTTCTCTGGACAAATTCCACACTGCCTAGATATGACCGCACTCCATGGCGATTTTTCAACTGCTACTGAGCCAATGAGAAATGAAGAAATTATAGGGTTTGAGCTGAAAAATGCAACCTTCAACCAATCAACTGTTGCTCCAATGAGAAAGGAAGAAACCGTAGAGTTCACAACGAAAAAGACATCCTACTCTTACCAAGGAAGAATTCTTATTTACATGTCTGGAGTTGATCTTTCATGCAATAAATTAACAGGTGAGATTCCTCATCAAATAGGAAACCTTACCAGGATCCATACATTGAATCTGTCCTACAACCATTTGACTGGATCGATCCCAAGGACATTTTCAAACCTTCAACAAATCGAGAGCTTGGATCTTTCCCACAACAACTTAAATGGAAAGATCCCTCCTCAAATTATTGAGCTATATAATTTAGCTGTTTTTAGTGTGGCGTACAATAACTTGTCCGGCAAAACTCCCCAGAGGATTAATCAATTTGGTACCTTTGAAGAGAGCAGCTATCAAGGAAATCCTCTTTTATGTGGCCTTCCATTGCCGAAATGTTGTGATGCAAATTGTTCACCAGCCTTGGCGCCAAAAGCTTCAACTGATATTGAAGAAGACAGCTATTTCATGGACATGGACATCTTTTACATTAGTTTTATTGCGAGTTATATAGTTGTGGTCTTAGCGATTGCTATAATTTTGTACGTGAATCCTTATTGGCGACGAACATGGTTCTATCTTGTCGAAACTTGGATGACCTCATGCTACTATTTCATTATCAACCATCTCCTTAAGGGATTCTGTCATTGAACTATGCATTGTAGTGTTCTCTATGTAAGGAAATCGTAAGATAAATGGCAATAGCCTTTTTTGAATAAGATGTACTAAAATTTTGTAGCACAGCCAGTAATATAGTGGAGTGCAAATTATCCATAAAAACAAGAGCATGTTCTACTAATCTCTCTTATATAGTTTACTTGTTTACTATTTATCCAAACAAGCAATCACAACTTCATAATCAGCCCCACAAAAGATATAAAGCATCAGTTAATAGCAGTTAATAGCTACTAATCTCTCTTATATAGTTTACTTGCATAATCTCATTCTGTCATTAAACGAATGGAGAATTGAAACAAGATTCCATGTTTACTATTTAACAAGCAATCACAACTTCATAATCAGCCACACAAAAGATATAAAGCATCAGTTACATTGTTGGACTTTAATAGCAGAGTTTTTGTAGACTTGTTACTTGTTGGGTTTGACAGAAACATGTAAAACTGCTTAATGTTATCAATTCTTCACTCTTTAACTATTCTAAACCAGTTACAAAAAAATTTGATGCAACAGGAACTGTTGCATTATTGATTCACAGTATATAACCTTTCAATATTTATGACACTAAAAAAATATAAATTACCTCTCAATTGCTTCCAAATCATACAAAATTTCTCCTGAGCCAATTCAATGGCAGGAATATCAGCAAATACTCTTGTTCCTCTGATGTTGATCGTGGCATGCACGGCAATGTTGGTTCCAGCAGGACAGGCACAAATTCCAGGCCTATTATCGCCCGTGCCAGAACTTCAGAAATGCTGGGCAGCTCTAGCAGGCACACCAGGTTGTCTCATGGAGATTTACACTTATTTTATGAGTGGCCAAATTGGCAAAATCGGTCCTGTTTGTTGTGCAACTATCGCTCAAGTCAGCGAGGAATGCTGGCCTAAGATGTTCCCAATAAACCCATTGTTCCCTCCATTGCTCAAGACCGCTTGTGCTGCACCTTCAACAAATTCAACTGTGGCGAATGATGCAATGAGCAAGGTCTCATTTCCAGGAACTGCAAATGTTACTGAAATAATAGAATGTTGTCAACTCTTGAAGACATAGAAGGCTGTGTTTCAGAGACTTATAAATCAGTACTCAACATTGGCATCATTGCTAGAATTGGCAGGGATTGTTGCAAAGCCGTCACTGAAATCAACGATAAGTGCTTGTATAAGATTTTCCCATTCAATCCGTCCTTCCCTCCGGTGCTCAAGAGCACTTGTTCAGCTGTCTTTAACGCCGCACCATCACCAAATTCAGGTTGAAATGAACAAGCTGCAAGATCAAGTCTAACTTGAACTAAAAAAGTTCTTAAAGTGGAGATGGAATGTCTTGCAATGTTATCTTTGTTTTTTTTTTTTCAAGAAATAAAATGGATAGTTTTAGCTGAGGATGCTATTCTTACTTCACAGAGGTAATTTAGGGGATGTAACTGGAATTCACTTTGGCTAAGGAATTCACTGGACTTTAGGTAAAACTGCTTGTTACTTCTTTTCTCATTGGACTTTTGTGGAATTCACTTTTGCTATAGCTGCCAGGCAATTCATGGTATGATATTCACATTTTTCACTACACATGAAACACTAAGGCTGAAGTTTTTCCATCAAGTGCCTTGTTTCCAAGCAGCAAAGATTAATAAAGTTCATGTTCTACACAAATTTATTACATGAACTCAAGTAGGCCTTCTGTAACATATTTGTTTAGAAATTTGTTTATTCATACCTTAGTCTTAGCAAGTTGCAGACATTTATCATCAATCAGATGGAGAAAGAAATGGAGAAAATTTAAACTTGAACAGTTTCAAGGGCTACCAACCCTTTCTGATAGCACTCATAGTTGATAATACCATAATTCTTCACGTTTCTGTATAGCCTCGGCCTTTGCTCATCAATCAAATGCTCCACAGGTCCAATTTCATTGTCTGGATCTGGTTCGATAAATGAGGTTACAGATATCCTCAACTTTTCTGTGTTCGTTACCACCCGGTGCATTGGACTCTTATATATTCCATTACTCATTATCTGCAAAAGTTCACATAACATTATTTAGAAGATTCGTCATATATATGTTGCTATCCACTACAAAGCGAAACAAAAGAACAACAAAAAATATGCCGTTTCAATGTCTCGAAACATACTACATATCCCACAAACAAGCGCATACATGAATATGCCAATAGTGCGAAGATATACCTGCATTTGATCGCCAAGATTGACAACAAGAGCATGAGGTATGACAGGAACTCGGTACCATTTACCATCCACAAGAATTTGGAGACCTTCAACTTCTTTATCTTGCAAGAGAATTGTAATTCCTGATCTATCCGTTTTCTTCCAAATTCAATGACTTCGCGATTGCCTTGAACAGAACTTCCGTCACAATCTTGATCTTCATAGCATATTCATCTAAGGTCTCCCTGAAAGATGATCAAACTCACTAATCATCAATACTTTACATTATTAGCTTATGAACTACTAGATCGAAAACCCCTTCCTTACACGTCTATCATATTCGTTAGAGCTTAGTATTGTTATTCGAAGGCTTATGGATCTAGCAATTGCTTAACAGAGTCCGATACTTATACATTCAAATAGGCTAGTTTACAGTATAAGAAAAATAGAAAATGGAAAAATACCTGAAATCTTGTGGAATTTGGGGCCAGAGATTTAACCTTCTTTTGCGTTGTGGAAACACCTTGAGGGACAAGCGATGAGACCAGTCATGAACTTGCTTGTCTGAGACGATTCTGTCACTCCCATAGCCTTCTGCTTCATTAACAGCTCGTGCATATTTCTGTTTCTCTTCCATTGGAAGTGAAAAGAAATCAATCGAAACTTCACGTATCTTGTCCAGAAGTGAATTTGAAATCCCATGTCCAATTGCCTTTAAAAAACACATCCAAATTCATGCAAAAACGTCACCGTATCTATCACTAGACTCTCAAAATGTGGGCCCAATTGTTTCTTAGATGGAATTATAACCAATAGAAGGACACCACGTTAGATATAACGGACCACAAAAAGAAACAGCACGACTCTCCTTGATCTTTAACACCCCATTTCGTTGAACCATCCTCGTTTTCATTTGTTACCTTCTAAGCGTTGCTTGAGCTGTCGAGTTTGGTGTAGAATCAAAGAGAAAGAGAATGTCAAAGAAACGGATAAGTTTGATGGAGTGCTTACTGGGTTACGAGTGGATGAACTCGATCAAGCGAGTTCGGTTTTGGACTCTGAGGGTGAATCGGGTCACGTGAGTGGGTCGGGTCAAGTAGGTTCTGAGTGAAATTGGCCGCCATGGAAGAATATACCAGAAAGATACAAACTTATTGGAATTACTTCGCTCGCTTTTGTTATCTGTAACATGGATAAGGTAGTTGCTTTTTTCCACTTTCTCTTAGGAATTTCTACAAACAGTTTACGTGTTTTGAATCTACAAACGAACTTTTTGTGTTTTGAATTGATTTCTATTTACAGAGTTGTAGAGTAATTTTGGATGAAGAGAGTATGCTTGTTTCTTTATTGAGCTTTTTGTATATGGTGTTTTTAAAATTGTATTTTGTTTATTGAATCATGTAGGTGAACTCTAGTGTTGCTATTATTCAAATGTCACACCAATTTGGGTGGAGTTCATCGATGGCTGGATTGGTTCAATCATCTTTCTTTTGGGGTTACGCATTGAGTCAACTGCCTGGGGGATGGCTTGCCAAGGTATTTGGTGGGAGGTTAGTTTTCATTAGCCTTGTAATTTATTTTAAGTGTTGGCCTAAGCTGTTCCCGTTCAATCCATTCTTACTTCCACCATCTAACGTAGTTTGAACAAGCTTCAAGACCAAGTCCTAGCTAGCTTCAACTAAAAACTAATGCAACAACAAATTCTATCATATGCTGGTCACTAAATCTCTCACATCAATACTTCATACAGATCTGAAAATATGATCTACCCTTTGTATTCCATTTCATTCATTCTTTGACTACCTTCAATATTTTAGTATAATTTTGCAATGTATTCATGGTATGATATCCAAAATTTGCACTACAAATGAAACATTAAAGCTGAATTTGCACTACATCCAAAATTTGCAATGTCATGACTCATGTGGTTTGATTGGATTATGGTTTTATGTGCAGGGCCTCGAAAAAGCTGATCAGAAGAGTATGTGACTTTAACAAACACGGGCCTGGAATTATTATTATTTGTGTAATTGTGTATGATTAACTTAAATCCATTTACCATGGACTCATTATAAAATTAACAAAATCATTATTTGTATTTCTTGGAATTTGGGCTTGTGGGTACAGCCCAATCAATCACTCCTAGTGGGCTAGACTGATAGAGCAGGATCGGATAGGTAGATTTGAATTTGTAATCCTTGTAGGATTTAGTTCCCGATAATCGTTAGATAATTATACGAAAGAGAATTAGTTTCCTTTTGTTATAATTATAGACCTTTGAATTGAAATTTAAAAATTAAAAACTTACTCAACAACTATACAAATCTTATATAGTAGTTGAATCTTGTAATCTAACTTCTACTCTTCTCTCTCATAAAAAGCATAGAATTATTATTTCTTGTTTGGTATTTAAAACGTGGTATTTTTGTGATTGTACGAGTAACACCAACACACCATCATTGTGATTGCACGCTTGTGGTTTAAAAGATTGCGATGTAATCTAAATATTATTTTTGTTTAACAATGACATTAGCCGCATATTATTAAATTTGTTTACAAGTATTTGTAATTTAAAATGACATTTTAAATACAAAATTATCTTTTAATACTCAATGGTCTAGACTCTAGACCGTTGATTAGCAAATCAAATTAAACATTACCATTGATTTGATTGGGATTTTAGCAAAAATGCCTATATTTAAAATTCAAGTTGCATAATTACTCATTTACTCTTTCAATGCATGGAAAAAGTTACAAAAATAATTGTGCATCCAACTATCCAAGCATCTATTGATAATGATTTTTCGATGACGATAATATTTATCATTTACTCTTTCAATGCATGGAAAAAGTTACAAAAAAAAATAGAGTGTTTTTTTTTCTTCAATTGTCACATGTGGCATGTGAAAAGTAATTATTTCTCGCCTTGGTCCATGTTGTGTAGATAGAGCTATACTATTTATCATTAACAAACAAGAAAAGCTATCCTATTTAATCAAGTTTTTACCATTTAATTGAAGATATTATAATTCTACTGTCCATAGCTATTAAGTGGGGACCACTCATAGCTATAGTCCAATTGATTCCGGTGATAATAAAGGTTGATTTGAGTCCCTTTTAACAACTTTGGCCTGCACCATGGGCATAGCTTAGCTGGTAGATAGACGAGTTTAGGGTTTGAGTAAATGACTCATAGGTCAGCAGTTCGAATCCTATCAATGACAAAAGCTTTTAAAAAAATATCAGGTCCCGAATTAATAGATATTGTCAAAAAAAAAAAAAACTTTGGCCTATTGGACGGGAATGAAACATGCCATGATTGGTTCTATTATTTTATTATTTTTTATTTATATTATAAAAACTTCTTTAAATACTGAAAAAAAATTTCTTTATAATTTCAGGACGTCTAACCACAGCCATACATTCACAAATGGGTCCACAGCCCTATATTAACAAATACTCACACCCAATATGAATGTGTGGCTATGGTTGGATGTCCTTAACTTATGATTTCAGGACATCCTTACTAGAAAACCATCATATATGTATATACTATAAACATATGGTAGCGCCCACTCAAAAGTCAAATCTAAAATATTGTCCGGTTAAATTGATGCTTTTATCACTAAGCCACATTAGAGCGATAACAAAAAAGTTTATTAGTAATTCATGATTAAAAGCCATTTTCATTTTATCACTGAACCACATTGGAGTGGTAACGAAAAAGTTTATTAGTAATTCATGATTAAAGGTCATTTTCATTTTATCACTGAACCACATTGGAGTGGTAATGAAAAAGTTTATTAGTAATTCATGATTAAGGGCCATTTTCATTTTAACTCGGATATTTATACAGTGGTGATAAAGAAAATCTAAAATACTAAAACAGTAAAAGAATAAAAATAAAATTGTCAAGCAATTGTCTCGGTGGTAAATGCTTTCTAGTAAGTAATTATGTTTATGTATAGGGTACGGATATTGATACCTATAAATATGATAAGCGCACCCATATTTATAAGTACACCCGTATCTAAAATTTAAAATTAAAACATTACTATAAACACTCATCTTAATACCAATAGTACCATGATTTAAATGAATGTTTTGATTTCAATATAATTTATTTGTCCCAAGAACAGAAGATCAGCACAACCAATAGAAATCACATTCTCTACAACTAATGTGCATACAAAGTTTCCTTTTCTTCTCAAGTACCCTCTTCGCGAGTATCAACATATTGGCTTGGATTGGCTTGTGACAATGTATGAGAAAAGATTAAATGGGATTCTAGCTGATAAAATGGGACTCGGAAAGACCATCATGACTATTGCTCTGCTTGCACATCTAGCATGCGAAAAAGGAATATGGCCCTCCCATCTCATTGTAGTTCCAACAAGTGTCATGCTTAACTGGGAAACTGAGTTTCTTAAATGGTGTCCTGCCTTTAAAATACTGACTTACTTTGGTGCAAAAGAGCACAAATATAAAAGGCAAAGTTGGTTGAAACCGAACTTCTTTCTTGTGTGCATAACGACTTATATACTTGTTATACAGGATTCGAAAGTCTTCAAACGAAAGAAGTGGAAATACTTGATTTTGGATGAATCTCATTTGATTACAAATTGTAAGTCTCAAGATGGCAAACACTTTTAAATTTCAATTATAAATGGCGAATTTTGTTGATTGGTGCCCCCACCCCTACAGAATGATCTGATGGAACTCTAGTCATTAATGTATTTCTTGATGCCGCATGTCTTTCACTCTCATCAGGAATTCAAGGATTGGTTCTATAATCCAATTTTTGGGATGGTAAAGCCTAGAGGGTCAAGAGAGAATGAATAAAGAAGTTGTTGATCGCCTGCATAATGTCCTTCGTCCATTCCTACTTCGCAGATTGAAAAGAGATGTGGAGAAGCAACTACCTATGAAAGTTGAACATGTCATATATTGTAGACTGTCAAAGAGGCAAGGGAACTTATATAAAGACTTTATTGCTAGTCTAAGACACATTTAATTAAACTAATTTGTCTTTATTAGTAAATTACTATTGAGATATTTTTGTAATTAATTTTTTATTAAAATATGGGTGTACTTATCATATTTATGGGTGTCAATATCGGCTCCCTTAGAATTGACAAATTCATCAAAAATACATTTTAGTAATTAACTTTTATTATGAATAAAAAAATCTAAAATACATTTTAGTTTTTGTACTTCATAAGTTAATAGAAAATTTATCTTTTTTATTTCAACACAAAAATTTATCTTTAAAAAAAAGTTATATTAATAAATATTTAACAAAAAATTAAATTTCAAAGTAAAGAAACATTTTTCCCTTGTCAAGACATTTTCCAATAACTTTGACTGAGTCCATACATTTTGATATACAGTACATGGGAACTAAAGAAATTGAACTTCTATGCAGGGGCGGACCTAAGAAATACAGGCTGGGCTAAATTATATATACAAATATATATATATATTTTTTCTCAGTACACACTAAAAGTATATAGTCAATTCATTAGCTATCACTTGTTGAATTTATCTATTTTTTGTTTAATCAATATGTTCTAATATTTACTTGGTGGCTCAGAAACCCTCACATTGAATTATTTAGTCAATACATTTGAATAGTTAATCAATTACTCACAGACCCTCACATTGATTTGTTTGTCAATATATATCTTGTTTTTAAATAGATTCTATATATTATGAAAATTTACTATTAATAATGGTTTGAATTGTTTAAATTAATAAATATAACAAAATGAAATGAATCTAAATTGTGCAATCAAAAAATTAAAATAAAATCAAGGAAATATTATATGTTAAACAAGCATAAAATAATACTTTTGTCAATTGTGATTGATTGTTTGTAATTTTTATTATTGTCTTTTGATTTTAAGTTAGAATAACTAAATGAAATAACTTATACTAATGGTAAAGGACGTTAGTGTAATTATAAACAACATTTATATATAAATACAATTAGATATAATATCAGGGGTGTTTATATAATTCATCATAATATATATTTATATTTACGATACCTATTCAGCTGTTTATTTAAATAAGTAACAATTGCAACACCTACTCGATAAAGTTCTCTCTTTTAATAATTCTTCGTATTATATTATTCATTGTCATGTCTTTCTCTTTTTGTTTTTGTTTGAATCATTTTTGAATTCTATTACAGTGTTTGTAGCATTATGGGTGTGAATTCAAGCATGTTTGTTTTTAGTTTACTTTTACTGATAGATTGAATTCAAGCATTCTTATTATTTCAAGTTATGTATAGATTGATTTTGAACTTCAGAGTGGGTTTGGAGCAATCAAGAGCTGCTGTGCATCATGGAGCAATGAAGAATTTCCAGTTTTTTGTAAATACTTATTTATGGATTGTTTATGGATTATGTTTTTCAAAATTTCAAACCATAGCAGATTTTAGTGAGTTTTGTGATGAAGTCAAATTTTGCCGAATAGGCCTAAAATATAAAATAACATAATATAAATTAAGTCCAGTATAATGGCCCAAACCGAAAAAACCGAACTGAACTAGTCCAATTCAATCGGTTCACAATTGTTAAGTTTATCGGATCGGTTCACTTTTTAAAAAACTGAACATTATCGGTTTTTTATTGGTTCATTTGAAAAGTGAACCGATCTATTAAACGTCCACTCCTATACATACTACAAACATATGGTAGCGGCCACTCAAAAGTTGAATCTAAAATATTGTCCGCTTGAATTAGTGCTTTTATCACTGAGCCAGAGTGGAGCGGTAACGAAAAAGTTTATTAGTAATTCATGATTAAAGGCCATTTTCATTTTATAACTGAACCACATTGGAGTGGTAACAAAAAAGTTTATTAGTAATTCATAATTAAGGGCCATTTTCATTTTAACTCGGATATTTATACAGTAGTGATAAAGAAAATCTCAAATACTAAAATAGTAAACGAATAAAAATAAAATTGTCAAGTAATTGTCTCGGTGGTAAATGCTTGCCAGTAAGTAATTAAGTTTATATATACAATAATGCTAAACATTCTACCTAAAATCTCACCATTTTCATCCCACTACATGTGACATGTGAGATGTCAAATTGTGAGTGGATACAAATTAATGATGATTTATCTCACCTACCCTATGTATCCATTCACCATTTGACACCTCATATACCACATGTAGTGGGATGAAAAATGTGGGATTTTAGATGGGATTTTAGTTGAGAATTGACAAATTCATCAAAAATACCTCTTAGTAATTAACATTTACTATGAATAAAAAATATCTAAAATGCATTTTAGTTTTTGTACTTTATAAGTTAATAAAAAATTTATCTTTTTATTTCAATAAAAGAATTTATCTTTAAAAAAAAAAAAAAAAAGAAGTTATATTAATAAATATTTAACAAAAAATTAAATTTCAAAGTAAAGAAACATTTCTCACTTGTAAAGGCATTTTCTTCCGATAAAACTTTGACCGAGTCCATACATTTTGATATACAGTATATGGGAACTAAAGAAATTGAACACCCATGTGCAAACCCATCACCATGAGTCCATGACACCATCTAATAAAAAGTAAAAACCAATCCATTTTGTTCATATTATTTTTTATATCAATTGAAACTTGCGGTACAAGTATCCATTAAAATTGAACCCATTTCACCATTAATTGTTTTCATGACATTCATGAATCATTGAATCCTAAAAATACACAGAAAAAATGGACGACTTTGACTTGGTGGTAGCAGCATTCATCACTGCTTTCTTAGTTGGCATTCATCACTTTTAACACCACTGCTTTCATGGCATCCATTTTCATCATACTGGTGGTGATAACCGGCTTACCATTCGGACATTGAATTTTTACATTGATTAATTTAAGGGTGATCATGTGGATTGCATTATCCGCAATCAAACTCAGTTATGTGACCTCTATGGCCTTTCTGATTTCGATTACGCCGGAGGTATTGCAGTGATGGTATAGACTGGGTTAATGGGAATATTAATTAAAAATAGCTGAAGAAGATGGTTCTTACTTAGCTGATGTAATTTAGGAGCTTTTAAGAAAAAGATCACTTGAAGTATAATAATATTTCTCATTGTTCGCTCTAAATTTTGACTTTTCTTTTCTTTTCTTTTCTTTTTACACTCTGATTTCAATCATCTAGAAAAGGAGTTTTGATGAAATCAAGTAAAAATAGCATTCAAGAAATATGAAAGTAACATTTCAAGGTTACAAATATTGAGGATAATGATAATCCAAGTTAAAAACGCACCTGTGTGCTTATCTAACTATGAGTTAGAGTTTGTGTAACTGTTAAACTTTCAGTTGTATATTTTGTATTAGGAGTGATGCCCGACTATAGCTATTTGTATTATACTAGGACACTTGGTTGCTTAGTCCTACTGCTCACCTGATTCACACGACCTGTGTTTATATATATTTGTAAATCCTTTTATCAATAAAGTAAGAAGAATTTATTCTCTATATGGTATCAGAGCAACATTAACTCAAACAAGTCCTCGATCCATCATGACAAACTCAACTCCTTCTTCTCCCTCACAAACAATGACTGTAATCTCCTCTTCTTCCTCCTCCCATGAAATCGGCCAATCAAACATTATTGTCTCCATCAACGTGGCTGCTCAAGCCCCTTTAAAACTCACAACAACAAATTATCGTTCATGGAAACTACAATTTCACACTCTCCTCGTTGGATTTGATCTTATGGGATTTGTTGACGGCAAAAAGCCATGCCCGTCGGCAATCATCACAACAAACGACATTGAAGGACCTAATCCCATTCACAATATCTGGACCCGACAAGACCAACTACTTCTGAATGCAATCTTAGGTTCAATATCTCCATCAATTATTCCATTCATTGCTTCCGCTCAAACCGCCCGTGATGCGTGGATTGCACTTGCCAATACCTATGCAAAACCTTCCAGAGGCCATATTATGCATCTTAAGGGTGTTCTCACTAATGTCACCAAAGGAACTCAAACCATAACCGAATACATGCAGCACGTTAAAAGCACTGCAGACGAGCTAGCCATGCTTGACGCACCTGAGAACTCTGAAGACTTAACAGTGAAAATTTTGAATGGTCTAGGCGACGAATTCAAAGACATCTCCTCAGCTGTCCGTGCGCATGATTCATCAATTTCTTTTGAGGAACTCTATGAAAAACTCATCAACTTCGAAGCAGTACTGAAACAAGAGGCTACGAAGAACCAGTGGCTGACCCTCACCGCTAGCTATGCAGCCAAGCCATTGCCTGGCAGCAACTCCGGCAACTTCAGCAGGACGCAAAACCCAAACGGCCATCATGGCCAAACCAGCAGCCCCAAACTGCAACACTTCAACGGCAACAACAGTTTCGGCAGCCCCCACAACCGAACCACCAACTCTGCATCAAGCAACAACAGGTTCTCTCAAAACAAATCGCGACAATACCGTGGTTTTTGTCAATTATGTGGTGAACAAGGTTACATAGCAAAACAATGCTCACAGATCACACTGAGTCTAGCTCTATCTCGGGCTCCACCAAATCAACTTAGTAGGCAATGGCAGCCCCATGCAAATTATGCCGCTCCAAATCATGCCCGTCCCCTGAATGGTTACTTGACTCAGGTGCCTCACATCATGTCACCGCTGACCTTAACAATTTGTCACTACATTCTCCATATGGTGGTTCAGATGATGTCATGATTGGTGATGGTTCAAGTTTAAATATCACACACACTGGTTCAATTAAACTACCCTCTAAAACTTCATCTTTCTTACTATCTAATGTTCTATGTGTTCCTAATATGAAACAAAACCTAATTTCTGTATCACAGTTTTGCACCACTAATCATGTTTCAATTGAATTCTCACCGTTTTTGTTTACTGTGAAGGATCTCCATACGGGGGCACGACTCCTACAAGGATGGACTAAGAACGGTGTCTACGAATGGCCGTCCCATGCTCAGCAAAATTCCTCGCCCATCATTGCTCTCTCTAGTGTCAAAGCCACCTTCCCTGATTGGCATCACTGCTTAGGTCATCCTTCTGCCAAAATAATAAGTCAGTTAATGTCTTCCCAAGCATTGTCTATTTTGTCGTCAAATAAGTCTGGTGTCTCATGTGATGCCTGCAAATGTAATAAAACTCATAAACTACCTTTTTCGGTTTCAACTATTTCCAGTTCAAAACCGTTTGAGGTAATTTATTCAGATGTTTGGAGCTCTCCAGTTATTTCCAAAGATGGCTATAAATATTATGTTATTTTTGTTGATCATTTTACGAAATATATATGGCATTATCCTTTGAAAAATAAATCTGATGTTCATGATGTGTTCAAACGTTTTAAATTGTTGGTGGAAAAAATTTTGGTCACTCTATCATCTCTTTTAATAGCGATAATGGTGGTGAATTCATTGCTTTAAAACAAACACTTGCTAGTCATGGCATATCACACTTCACCACACCACTACACACACCTGAACACAATGGTGTCTCTGAACGATGTCATCGTCACATTGTAGAAACAGGTCTGTCACTTCTCACTCACGCACCGATGCCACTCACTTTTTGGTCATATGCTTTCACCACAGTGATATACTTGATAAATAGGATGCCTACACCGGTGCTCAACATGTCGACACCTTTTGCAAAAATATTTTCTATGCGTCCTTCATATGAAAAATTACATGTGTTTGGATGTCTGTGTTATCCATGGACTCGACCGTACAACTCTCACAAATTAGAGCCTTGGTCTAGAGCTTGTCTCTTTATTGGGTACTCTCTGTCTCAAAGTGCGTATCACTGTCTAGACTTAGAAAATGATCGCATCTTTGTCTCTCGTAATGTGAAGTTCGTTGAGTCCGTATTTCCCTACACGAGTCTCCCATGTCATGCCCCTCGCTCTGACACTGATACACACACGTCCTGGTTACCACAAATCACATCACCAATCTCGGTTCCCACCACACATGCACACACGTCACCAAATTTTTTCTTGCATGGGATCCACCGTTCGGTGCCACTGTCCAGCTCCGGAGCAAGAGCCGCTGCACCCACTCCTTCTCGGCTCACACCAACCCGACAAGCAGTTGCACCGGTTCTGTTCGCCATCCACACCAGACTAGACCAGCCTTATCTTAAATCAATTCCTTCTCTCACTGAACACACCAACCCAGCCGAGAATCACATCAGCTCACCTGCAGCTCAAAACAGCCCACCCGTAGCTCAACCCAGTCCATCCACCATAGCCTTACACCAACTCTAAAATGCACCGGCTAACCCAATGCCTGATCCATTCACTGAAACCAGCCATCCCATGATCACTAGATCAAAAAACAATATCCACAAAACCCTCACAAAAATGTCCATTACCAGTGTACTAACGTCATCTTTGCAGATTGAACCAACATGCGTATCTCAGGCTTTGAAGGTTCTTGAATGGCGTAAGGCTATGTCAGAAGAATTTGATGCACTAAATTTGAATGGAACCTAGGAACTGGTTGCCTCACATCCATCTCAAAATGTGGTCGGTTGTAAGTGGGTATTTCGTATTAAACGGTCTCCGGATGACTCTATCTCCAGATACAAAGCTCGTTTGGTTGCCAAAGGCTTTCAACAGCGACCAGGCCTCGATTACACTGAAACATTTAGTCCGGTAGTCAAGACCACCAGAATTAGAGTCATATTGAGTATCGCGGTCTCTCGTGGATGGTCTCTTCGTCAACTTGACGTTAACAATGCCTTTCTTCAAGGGCACTTATCTGAGGATGTTTTTATGGCATAACCACCGGGCTTCAGTGATCCAACCTATCCCTCGCATGCGTGCCGCCTCAAAAAGGCTATCTACGGCCTCAAGCAAGCCCCTCGAGTATGGTATAATGAACTTCGGCAATATCTTCTGCATTTCGGGTTTGTCAACTCCTTATCTGACTTATCTCTCTTCATATTTAATGCTAATGGGTGTGTCATGTTTTTACTAGTATACGTTGACGATATTATCATCACTGGAAGCGATGGGATACTAGTAGAAAAATTTATTGCCGCACTTGCTCAACGATTCTTCATCAAAGAACCAGGTCGCCTGTCTTACTTCCTTGGAGTTGAGGTCATTGACTCCCCAAACGATCTATTTCTATCTCAGCAAAAATATGTGACCGATCTCTTAGTTCGCACCAAAATGTTCGATGCCAAACCGGTTCAAACTCCACTCCCGACGGACCACTCCCTTAAGCTCTTGGACGGTTCCTCCCTTACTGATGTCACCAAATTTCGTCAAGCATTGGAGCGTTACAGTATCTCTCGTTCACCAGACCAGATATTGCATTCGCTGTAAACAAGCTCGCTCAATTCATGCATCGTCCAACAACTGAACACTGGTCACTTGCCAAACGTCTTCTCAGGTATCTCCGAGGAACTCTTGGCCATGGTCTACTCCTACACCGTGACTCACCAATCTCACTACATGCTTTCTCCGACGTGGATTGGGCTATTAACCATGATGATTGCACCTCAACAGGTGCTTATGTCATCTTTTTGGGCTCAAATGCTATCTCTTGGTGCTCTCGCAAGCAGCGTTCGGTTGCTCGTTCATCCACTGAAGCCGAATACAGAGCTGTTGCTCTTGCAGAATCTGAAGTTCTCTGGCTCTCATCTCTCCTACGCGAGTTGCTATGTCAGTCCAAGTCACCGCCAACTATCTATTGTGACAACGTTGGTGCCACTTATCTTTGCTCGAATCCTGTATTTCACTCACGAATGAAGCATATAGCCATTGACTTTCATTTTGTACGCGAAAGGGTCCAACGAGGCCAACTTCGGGTGTCCCATGTGTCCTCTTCGGATCAGCTAGTTGACTCTCTTACCAAACCATTGTCTAGGACTCGATTCTCTCTGCTTCGGTCCAAGATTGGTGTGTCTGAAATGCCCACCATCTTGCGGGGGCGTATTGAGGATAATGATAATCCAAGTTAAAAACACACTTGTGTGCTTATCTAACTATGAGTTAGAGTTTGTGTAACTATTAAACTTTCAGTTGTATATTTTGTATTAGGAGTGATGCCCGACTATAGCTGTTTGTATTATACTAGGACACTTGGTTGCTTAGTCCTACTGCTCACTTGATTCACACGACCTGTGTGTATATATATTTGTAAATCCTTTTATCAATAAAGTAAGAAGAATTTATTCTCTATAACAAACACCCCAAAGCCAAAACAGTGAAGGGTAACCCTTTGAGAAAACCAAAGAAAGAGAGAGTTTGATCAATATAACAATGGACTCAAATGAGCAACAATGGTTATCAGCAGAGTTTTTGTAGACTTGTTACTTGTTACTTGTTGGAATATTTAATCTATTGATTGCAGATTAATTTGTTTTATGAAATATTTGTGTGATTTAGATATCTTTCAAATTTTATGGTTTAGTATTTAGTACTGTTAGAGATATTTCCAATATCTCTCGATAATTTCTTATTGCATATTCCACACAAATGAAAAAAATAAATAAATAGTTTTATGTATCAGAGAAATTTGTTTGTACTCTGCCAAGCAGAATTATTCTTCCAAATATTTGTTTGCTTTATTTGTTCTGATCTGCAAGTACATGACCTGATAAATTTATGCATTTCCATCCAGTCTTTGAGAGGTCCAAGAGGTGGCATGATCTTCTTCAAGCCGATTGATTGAATTAGGTTACAAGCTGGTTTCTGGTGGCAGCGATAATCATCTGGTTTTTGTATATCTGAGGCCATTGGTTAGTTTTTCAATTACTGATTAGATTTTGAATTTTCACACTCTGCTTCTGGTTTCTTATTACCTTTTCAATTGCTACCAATCAATATTCCTAGAGAATTAGATGTTCTATCATATGAATGATACAAAATTTTGTCAGTAAGGAGTTAAGAGACCAAATTACTTTTTAAATGAAACTGTAATTTATATTTCCCTTCTTTGACATGAAAAAACATATGCTCTGACTACAGGGCCTTGATGTGGCTCGAGTGGAGAAAATTCTTGACATGGCCTCTATCACCCTCAACAAGAATTCAGTGCCAGGTGAGTCTTGCTTTGTTTGAACTTCGATCTTATTGTACTCTCCCGGCGCCCACTTAGCTTTGCAGTTAAGAATTTGAAGACAAAATTGAGTCCATTTCCAATTGAAGAAGAAAGAGTCAAGTGTGGAGAAGAGAAGTCATAGGCTCCAAAATCCACCGCTAAAGCATTTTCATCCTTGGCTCTGTCATAAAATCACTTTCTGTAAAAGCACGTACTTAAAACATTTATTGATTTTTTTTATTATTTAAAGGGGCTTTTGTGACAATCAAAAAAATGAAATGAAGATGATAGCTAGATAGAGGACATGTATACCAGTTTTCATCATAGTCCATTTCTTTGAATTTCAAGTAGTCAGTGGTAGTGATTGGGTCAACAGTGAGATCATCAGAGTTCACCTTCACAAATTCCCATGATCCAGGATTTGGTCTAACAGAAAAGGCTACATTTGGAGGAATAACCAGCTTCCTGCCAAAAAGAAAAAAAAAATACTAATAAATAAATAAATAATAAATAATAAATAATTTCAAATCAATTATATAGCCTACTTGAGAATATTGTAAACAACAGGGAAAAAAAATCAAAAGAAAGAAAACGAAACATATAAAATATATTTATATACTTGAGTGGAACACAAAATGTAGCCAAGTAAACCCTCCAAAACTTGGTTTCTTTCAGTCACATCATCAATGGCCTCAGCTGTTTCATCCATCAACTGATGAAGCTTCAATGTCCTCCTCCCCTTCTCAATATACTTGGCAAAACACCTCTTCATATGATACCTACTCTTCTTCAAGGCCTCCGGCATCGTATCGGCTATCGATTCTGTTCTTTTCAAACCCGGATTATTCGAGGCCATTTTCGAGCACGTTGATGATCACTTATAGGTTGATGATTGGGGAGAAGGAAATAAACTGATTTGGGTTTGTTGATGATCAGTTTGTGATCAATTTATAGAGATGGGAATATTTTTGATGCATGGACATGCATGTATGTGTTATTTGGACAATTTGTTTGCTTGTGTTATGCGTCAAATGAGGAAACTTTTGTGGGTGAAAATGGGCCCAGATAGGAGAGTCCAAGAGGAAGGAGAAAGAACATTCATTAAATTGATCATTCATGATGATAAATTGGATAGAAAGCAAAGAATTTGTTAGATTCTTTAATATATATACATATGATCAAGTACAGAGATCAAAAACATAAAAAAAGCCGAAGTGGGACTAAATTTTCAGCACCTTTTGGTGTTTATTTTGTGGGACTAACGCTAACTTAAATGATGTGTTATACTTAATGGGTTCTTATCAATTGGTATCAGAACCTATACCACACCAAACCGTGGATTCGTTCCGGGCGGGGTGACTTGAGGAGGGTTGCTACCCAAGAAGCAACAGGATCCGCGAAACCACCCAACGGGGGAATAATGGGCAGCCGTGGACGAGGTTGTCAAATTGAGTCCGATATCAACTAAGTATGAGATTAGTTAATTTATATCTCATATTGGCTAAGTATGAGATTGGTTGTGGGTATATAATCCTTTGGACACCCTCTCCTAAATCAATTTTTAAAGATGAGTTATACCTAATGTGTTTGTATTGAACGATTTGTGAAAATTAATGGTTTGATGTATATAATATATATATATTAGAGTTTAAGCATCTTCAATAATTTTGTTTTACTTAAATCATGTAAATCAAAACCTTCAAAGCCAACGAGAGTGGAACTTGAGCCCAGGCACCCATCCGTCTGTCCTCCCCAACTGCGTGACACACCTATAGCCAATTTGCTGGCCACACAAAGATGCAAGCGGGTAAATGAGAACTCGTCTTCGCTTGGGTAGGATTCGAACCGTTGACCTAGGAGTTACCCGTGCCCCAAGCTTGTCCTTCCACCAGTTGAGCTAGCGTCATGATGACTGACCACAATGTAATTGCCAAGAGCAGAACCAAGGATTTGGGATTTTCATCCCAAGCCTTGGACCACCAAGGCAACCACTTCGTGGTTAGTTTAAATATTGTCATATAGATATGATGTGTGATATCAAATAGACAAATACAAATGTAGACATATATCGAAGGCATTTTGGGTTAGGGTAGTGTTTGGACTAAAACAGTGAAGATTAATCTATCTATTTTTAGTTGAATTTTTTTTACTAGATATATCTTTACCGTCCATCTATGAGATCGATAGTGACTATTTTAAACATGATTTATTTTTTATTTAAAATATTTTTCAATTTTTTAAAATATGTTTGAAATGACAAAAGTGCCCTTAGTTTTAACAGTCAAATCTGGTCAATGGTTAAGTTTGACCAAATTTGATTAATAATAGGCCGGGGAGGTGAGTGCCAATCAACGACCAAGTTATTTTCGTGCGTAAAAGTGTAAAACTTATGGAGTGTGGTGTAATTTGCTCTTATTGTTTTGTTTAAAGGGTTCGAAAAGTCTAGAAAGCCCTGCTCTGTTAGTAGCTAACTGGAATGACTCTGAATCAAATTCACTTTGCCGTCTCATAGTCTCATCGTCTCTACTCTCTCGCCGCCGTGGAGACATCACTCCTCTCACTGCTGGTCAGTCCCCACCTCCCATCTCAAGCTATTTTTTGTTGCCCTTGTTTATCTTACAATTTCATATTCTCAGATGAAATTGATTATTGTATTCTTTGCTTTGTACAAATAATCAAACATAGATCTCATAAAGATACGAAAAGACAAAGGAATGCCTTAACAGTTAAGTAAATCACAAAATCCCACTCACTAGGATCTGGGGAAACCACACCCTCTCTCTTAGTTCTCCTCAATTGGGACGATAGATCCTGCATAAATATTCATTGAAATTGTGTAATTCGCTGATGTTTTAATTTGCTGTTTACTTTAATAATTTTTAACAGTAAATTGATGACTAGTGCTAAGGATAGGGCTGTGTGAACTGTACTAAACTTGTTTACATACTAGTTTAGGAATCAAGTTGTGTGGAAAGAGCCACTGAAAACCCAGGTCTGTATCGATTTGGATGGACAGACCCTAAGTGCCATTTGCTTCTTATTTTGTTTATTGGTTGTTGTATAGTAGAAGATCATCTTGCAAAACATGATATGCTTTCATTGAAATTTTAATTTGCATGTGTTACTATGTATATAGATATGTTTATTGATAAATTTACGGATATGTTTATCACATTCATATCATCCGACTAATCTTATAAGTTCTTTATTGTTATTGTTATGAAGGGTGTAAAATTAGTGGTTCTCAGAACTACTTTACAAGCAATAAACAAGTCAAGTGCTTTGGATTACATAAATCAGATGTTCCCAACAGGTTACACTCCTCTCTCTCTATAACCTTTTCCACTAAATAGTTTATCTTCTTACTAAGTTAATTTGCGTCGTTGTACTTCACGATTTCCGTTTTAGATACCACATATTGTCTATTTAATGTTTATTATATTGATACCGTGAGTAGTGAGATGTGGTTAATATTCAGACGCATCTTTATCTAGTGTGGAGCCATTTATGCAAAAAATAAGTAGTGAGATTCGTCATGTGGATGCTGGAATATTAGCTGATGTTCGTCAACAGGTCAATATTTTATTAATTGTCTTTTATTGGTATACTTAATCAAATTAATCTGAACTAATTGTATTGGCTTCTATTATCCTTTTTGACGGTATTGCACATTATAAACTATATGGATGTGATCTTCTTCTCTTGTTTGGGCGTGGCTCGATGCTGGGGAACTATTCTTTCTCTCCCTCTCTCTCTTATGCTATTACCTTTTGGGATGAATGAGTATGAGGATGTCCCAGTTCTTCTCGACTGTCATGTTATATGTAGGGATTATCTTTCTGTCATCCGGACGCAGAATTGAATCCAAGGATCACTGGAAAAAAAAAAAGATGTGTGTGGGGATCTTATCAAAGCTGTCTGGATTTGAAGGAGATATTACTAAAAAAATAAAGAAATAGATTTTGGGAAAGCTTAAACCGTATCAAAAAGTGGCCTGCAAGTGTGGAAGTGGAAACCGAAGCATGCAATATTAGTTCCTTTAGGAATATCTACTTTGAATATCAACTTTAATAGAGTGTAATTTAGACTGAATTCTGATGAGAAGTACTTGAACTATAAAGTAAAGAATGGTAAAATGGACCCTTTTCATTAAAGTTCTTACATATGTTTCCCCATCTTATTGCAGAGTTAGGAATGTTGTGCACATTCCAGTTAAGCATAGATTTCTTTCTGGATTTAGTTAGGTGTTGTTTACTTTTGGGGTTTGATTTTTTTCATATAAAGTTTTTTGGGAGGATACTGTAAGAGCAGGATAGGTTTTTACTGCAGCTTTTTGCTGTTTTGTATAGTTTTGGGGGTTCATACGGTAGAAATGTTTGGTCCCCTCAATGGACTGTTGATTCACTTTAATAATCTCTCTTTCTTGTTTTCCTAATAAAATTTTTCACTTTCCTATAAAAAAAATAGAAGTATTATCGACACCATCTGGCATTGACTTGCATTTGGAAAAAAATGATTTTGATTATTTTTAGTCTTTGACGGCTTTATGACCATGACTTCAAACCAAAGGAAGATCTTGCTGCTGCTACATGTGCTGTTGAGGTCAATTCATTATGTATAAAGTTTATCAACCGCTTTACATATTGCTGTACAAGTTGATTCTTAACAAAGAAATAAGATATAGCCATACAAGGTAATTACGTGAAAGAAAGTTTGTCCATATAGGAGTCTCTTTTTGTTGGTTTGAGCTGTTGAAAACAAAAGAAAAAGCCTCTAATGTATTTGAGATTTTTTTTCATCTGAGCTTTTTGGTGGCAATACAGGAACTCATGTATAAGATCTGAGAAATAAAAACCAAAGCTGAACAAAGTGAAACAATGATTCAAGAAATATGTCGTGATATTAAGAAGTTGGACTTTGCAAAGAAGCATATAACAACTACAATTACATCTCTTCCTTGTCTTTCGATGCTAGGTTAGTCTATTTTATTGCTTCTTTTTCTTATAGTGAATTGTTTATGTGTTCTTATTGTTAATTAACATTTAGATCATTTAGTTATTGCTAGTTATGGATTATAAGATATCCAAAAATAGGCATTTGCATCTTAAAGAGTGAAATTCTTTCTTTTTCTGATAGAAGAGTGTTATGGCATTGTAAATAGTAAACAATTGCTTATAAGTTGTGCTGTTGAGGATCACACATCATGTAGAAGAATGACATGTATTCATGGCTTTGTTAGTGATAAAACATGTGACAATTAATGTGTTGACAGTCAAGTTCTCTTTTTGATGCTGGTTTGAGTGCTAAATTGCATGTCTTTTGTATAAAATTTGTTACCACACTTTTCCATGATGTGGCAGTATCTGCTGTGGAGCAGCTTCAGGTAATGGCTTCAAAACGGCAATATAAGGAGGCAGCTGCACAGCTTGTGGTATTTTACTTGTCTATCCTTAAATCCGTACTCTAAAAATGATATTGGTTATGCCATGGCTTTTAACCTTGTAGTACCTGTACATATTTTTTTGTTTCCTCTCTTTGCTCCTCATAATCTCTTTGAACACTCTTTTTGCTGATGTTCTAGGACAGTGCATCCTGTTTACAATGCTAGTTCATATGCATTTTAGGCTGTAAACCAATTATGTAATCATTTTGAAGCCTATAGGGATATTCCAAAGATGACAGAGCTTAGGGAGAAGCTTAAGAATATAAACAAATACTCAAGTCACATGTGTTCTTGACTTCTCAAGGTATGTTATCTTTTAGTCTTTGACGCTCTTCTGTCCCATAGCAACCAGTATGTAGGTGCTCCATTATAATTTATATTGCTAATGCTGGCATTGGCCTTCTGCTTTCCATGCATTTATTAAGTTATTTGTTATTTGATTGTCATTATGCTGTATTGTTTTGTATCTACTTTGCATCCCTAAAAGTCATATCTACAGAATTTTTGTAATACGTGAAGAAATTGAATTAGATTAGGGGTATTTCATATTTCAAGTAAAGGCATTTGAGATAGAGCATTAATTCTTTAGACTCTTGCTTATTACAAAAGGATACTTGTTTAGGCCTTTAAGTCTTTCAGATTTAAGCTTCTACATGTGGTCATCACTTGTATTGTGTAGGATTTTTTGTTGGTTTTCATGGGGGGTATACTGCTAATCACACTTTTGTATTTTTGGGGCTTTTATAGAGTTTTTGTGTGGATCCCTAATTCAACCTTAATTACTTTTTTATTTTGATGTTAATATATAGTTGTTTTTGATAAAAATAAATAAAGAAGGGGAAACTTCAATCTAGTCCCTAACTCTGATGGAAAGATAGTTTTTTACTTATCTTTCTATTCTGGGATCATGAGGTTCTTAAATTGTTAAAAATAACTCAATAAAATTGGTCCTTTTACCAATTTTTTTATCTGTCAACCGTTACGGAATTAGCTGAAAGACGATTTCCCCCCTGAACTTAGTTGAACCAATAAAATTACGATTTCTGCCCTTTTGACCTTTTCTACAGCGATTTTGATGGCTAAGGTTATGTCATGGGAATTAAAAACCAATGACATGATGCGAAGGAGAAGACCTAGGATTTGTTTGCAACCTTAGTGCTGTATCATGTGTAAAAGAAATTTTGAGAGCATAGATCATCCTTTTCTCCACTGTCCCATTGCTTCCAGCCTTTGCAATAAGTTTTTGGAAGATGCCCATCTAAAGGGGCCTTTGCCTCTCAATTGTAGGATGTTCTAGTTGAATTTTTTGGTCCTTTTGTGGTGGGTGGGTGGGTGTGTGTGTGTGTGTGGGTGGGAGTGGGGGCAGAGGGGCGGGGATGTAATGCTAAAATTCTTGGTGGTGTGGTATGATGGCTCTTTTTTGGGTTGTTTGGATGGAAAGGAATAGAAGCAGTTTTGAGAATAGAACAGAGGAAAATATTTGCTTTTTGTGGGATAGGATTCACTTTTGGGCCTCGCTTTTGGCTTTTGTTTCTACCGTTTTTAAAGAAGTTTCGTTCTTCTTTATCAAACTTAATTGGGAAACTGCTATAGCTTGATAGGCCTGTTTTTTGCTCTTGCGTAGAGCTTTTATCTTTTCTTTTGTATAGGCGTATTTTTTGTCATTCAGTAGCTGTTTCTAGTCAAGGACAGCTTGCTTTCTACACTTGTAAATCTGTTTGTTCAATACAACTGTTTTTGTTCAAAAGAAAATAAAAAAAATTCTTAAATCCTTTTTGTTCTATATTGAACCTTGCAAAGTTTACTTTTTATTTTTTGGCTATTTCAATGGATTCGTTATGCAATATCTGGCTGGGACTATGATCTATTCGTCATGAAGTTATGAGTGTTCTCAACATGTGTACAGTGAGTGTTGCGTTTGTAAATATGATAATATGGTCAAAGAATTCTATGTCAGGGAGAGTTCATATCTCCATTATATATAAGTTTACAGTATTTGAAATTATATTTAAAATTATTGGTTTTGGGGTTACCTAGCAGTTGGTAAAAGTTCTCTGGGGATACATGCAAGAAAGAAATAAAAGATTTTGAAGACTCCAAGGATGAGGTGACTCTGGGATAAAGTTAGACCCTATGCCTCTCATTTTTTGTCCATCACTAAGGAATTCTAGGATACACTAATTTGTAAGGATTCTGTTTGTACTAATCTTTAAGGATTATGATATGTATGGCATAATTAATTTGTTCTTGTGCAATGGATCTTGTGCAAGGGAGGACTTTGGTTCATCATATTATGTGTCTCACTAACATTATAATCTTTGGGACTTGTTTCGAGCTTTAGGCTAATAAAGATAGAGGTAGCTCCTAAGAATTTTTTGTACTCACTGATTTTGCAGTTTAACTTCCATGGAATCATTTTATCTTGCTTCGAACCCCATTTGATAGTTTATTTGTGCATATTTTTTTCTTAAATAATGTTTTTTTTTTTTTTGTTTCTAATTATTTTGTGGTAGGAGGAAACATGGGACATCGAAGAGGGAAGTCAGAATAATGTTCTAAACAGTAGCATGCAAGTATGTACTATAACTTACTGTTTTCTCTCTTTGAAAATGTGTGATGTATAGTGTGAGCTTTGAATTAGCATTTGGAATTTCGCTTTGATGGGTTTCTTTTGAAATTAAGTAGTTCAGTGAATAATTAGTGTAACTTTTTTTTAATGGTCAATAATATGATGTTAAAATGGTAGTAGAAAAGCTCTGCCAGGTATATATATAACTGGGTCCTGGTTAGTAGACCTTTTTAATTTGGTCTGTTGATATTTGTTAGTTATGTTTTCTGTTATGAGCTTAGGTGTTTGCTGGTTGGTTTTCTTAGTGGTTTAGAATAAGTGGACTGTGTAAAGTTGTTACCAGACCTTATCTCTTATCTCTAGGTTGTTTCTCTTTATTTAAACTCCTAGTCTATCTCTATCTCTAAGGAAGAGGTAGTTAGGGGCTGTATCTTGTATTTAAGGATTGAGAGGCAGCAGGAATAATTTAAGAAGAATAATTATCTCATTCAATTAATTCTTCATGGTATCAGAGCTATGTTCTGAATCCTACACCCCATGAAAATTATTTCCGGGATGACTACCAACTCATCCTCTTCTATCTCTTCAAGCTCCGAACCTTCTACCTCAATCAATAATGGAGGTTCTGGAAATGGAGGTTCCGAGCATCCCCATCCTACCCATATGTCCATTACTAGTCATAAACTAAATGGACACAATTACTTACCTTGGTCCCAATCCGTGATGATGTTCATCTGCGGAAAGGGGAAAGATGACTTTGTAACCGGCGTTGCCGAGTCACCAGGAGTTGAATTACCAGCTTACAAGCAGTGGAAGACAGATAACAGTATGGTAATGTCTTGGCTCATTAATTCAATGACCAATGACATCGGAGAGAATTTCCTATTGTATGGGACAGCCAAGGAAATCTGGGATGCTGCCAGAGATACGTATTCCAGTAGTGACAACATGGCTGAACTATTTGGAATCGAAAGCATACTCCATGACCTTCGTCAAGGAGATTGCACAGTCACTCAATACTACAACAACCTGACTCGACACTGGCAGCAACTAGATATGTTTGAGAAGTATACATGGGCTTGCACCAAAGATGGCTTGTTATATAAGGAAATCATTGAACAGAAGAGGGTGTTCAAATTCCTATTAGGTTTGAATCAAAATCTTGATGAAGTAAGAGGAAGGGTTCTAGGTACAAAACCATTACCCAAGATCCGTGAAGTGTTCTTTGAAGTGAGAAGAGAGGAAAGTCGGAAGAAAATTATGATGGGAACCAAGGTGAAACCTGAGAATGGACCTTCACCCCTTGAAGGGTCTGCTCTTGCCATCCGAACAACTGGTCAGTATGGTGACAACCGGCAAAGAAGAGGGAGGCCATGGTGTGATCATTGTAAAAAACCTGGTCACATCAAGGAGAAGTGTTGGAAGATTCATGGCAAACCGGTTGACTGGAAACCAGCACATGAAAGAGAAAGTCGAGGGAACATGGTTGACACAGACATAAACCTCGACCCAAGTCCATTTAGCAAGGAACAGATGGAGGTACTAAAGAAACTATTCCAGCAGCCGACTCAAACTACTATTGGAAGTGGGTCTCTAGCACAAAAAGGTAATTTCCTAACTGCCCTTAATGTAAGGAAGGAGAATCCCAGTCATTGTTGGATTGTGGATTCTGGCGCATCAGACCATATGACAGGTAACAGACAATTGTTTCATGAATTCAGACCTTGCATGGGTAACTATACAGTGCGTATAGCAGATGGTTCTCTGTCAAAAGTGACTGGGACCGGCTCTGTAGTGATTTCAGGGAGAATAATTCTTAATTCTGTGTTATTAGTTCCTAACTTGGACTGTAATTTACTATCTATAAGTAAATTTACACAGGAACAAAATAGTGTTGCTAAATTTCTCCCTAATTGTTGTGTTTTTCAGGACTCGGTTTCGGGGATGACGATTGGCAGTGCTAAGGTATGTTCGGGGCTCTACATCTTAGAAGCAGACTATAATCCAGATAAACAAAACCTTGCCACCAAAGCTGTCCCTCACCAAACCGAACATGTGTCCCTTAAGAGTCAATCCAGTCATGAGTCTAGGTCCAATAAGGATAATGAAATAATGATGTGGCACTACCGCCTTGGGCATCCAAATTTTATGTATCTTGGGAAAATATTTCCGTCTTTGTTTAGTAATAAAAATCCTAGTTCTTTTCAATGTGATATTTGTCAATTTGCTAAACACAGTCGCCAATTTTTACCTAATCATTACTATAAATCCTCTCAACCTTTCTCCATGATTCACAGTGATGTTTGGGGCCCTTCTCGGGTCAACAACATCACTGGAGCTCGATGGTTTGTCTCTTTTATAGACGACCATACTCGGATTACATGGATCTTTCTTATGAAAGAAAAGTCTGAGGTGTGTCAACTATTTCAGAACTTCAATAGAATGATCCAGACACAATTTAAAACTAGAATTCAAATTCTTCGCACCGACAATGGTAAAGAATTTTTTAATTCAATCCTAGGAAATTACTTGTTAGGTGAAGGGATCATTCATCAAAGTTCCTGTGTCAACACCCCAAAGCAAAATGGAGTATCTGAGCGGAAAAACAGGCACCTTCTAGAGGTAGCCCGCTCACTTCTGTTTTCCACACACATGCCAAATCAATTTTGGGGTGAGGCAGTTTTAACTGCCGCCTATCTCATCAATAGATTACCATCTAAGACTCTTAGGTTTCAGACTCCATGTCAACTTCTTTTGAAATCCTATCCAAACACTCATCTTATCTCTCATCTTCCTACTAGGATTTTTGGGTGTTCTGTATTTGTTCACAATCATCATTTAAATAAAAGCAAACTTGACCCAAAGTCTATGAAGTGTGTGTTTATTGGATACTCGCCTACACAGAAGGGATATAAGTGTTTTTATCCAGATAATAGGCAAGTTTTTATTTCAATTGATGTGACTTTTCATGAAAATCAGCCTTATTATCCGAAAAATCAAATTCAAAGGGGGGATAAGAGTCAAAGTGATAGGAGTTATGAATTTGATTTTTTCAAACCTCCAGAGTTGAGTCCTAGTCCATCACAAACACTAGAGTTCAGTTATATTCCATCTCAAACTCTAGAATCAAGCCAGTATTCTTCACCTGATCAAACTGAACAAACCCAACAACCCGATCAACATGAGACGCATTCTAATATTGAATTTTTCCAAACCATATCTGATCCTCACTCACATATTATCCATTCCAAACCTGATCAAAATTTAAATATTCAAAAGAATCAACAAACTTCAGCCTCACACAGTCCTCAACAAAAAGAAAACCTCACATCAACCAAAAGTCCTAACCGGAACCCAACACACTCCCAACCAATTGACACCCAAAACATCATTGTCTATACTAGGAAGAATAAACCTAACAAGGTGATAGAGCCCTTGACCCATCTCAGTTCTGACCAAGACTCAGAACCTTCTCAACCAGTCCAGAATTCTAACAATGAAGCTGAAATCATGCCAGCAACCAAAGAATTAGAGGAAATCAGTTCACAACCCACTACGGATAAGGAAGAGAAGTCAGAACGGGAATTGCCAATTGCTCTAAGGAAAGGGATAAGGGAATGCAGAAATCATCCTTTATATCCTATCAGCAATTATGTGTCATATGAGGGGCTATCATCAGGTTTTTACTCTTTCATTGCTAATGTTTCTGAAATTCAGGTTCCTAAAGATATACATGAAGCCCTAAGAAGTCCTGAGTGGAAGAAGGCAGTATGTGAAGAGATGAATGCCCTAGAAAAGAACAAAACTTGGGAGCTGTCTGCACTGCCGAGTGGAAAAAGAACTGTGGGGTGCAAGTGGATTTTCACTGTGAAGCACAAATCTGATGGCAGTGTTGAGCGATATAAAGCCCGGCTTGTTGCCAAAGGCTTTACACAGTCATATGGCATCGATTACCAGGAGACGTTTGCTCCGGTGGCAAAGTTGAACACAATTCGGGTCCTATTATCTCTAGCTGCGAGTTTGGACTGGGCGTTGCATCAATTGGATGTAAAAAACGCCTTTCTCAATGGCGATCTCGAGGAGGAGGTGTATATGGAGGTGCCTCCTGGTTTTGACACATACAACAGCAGAAACAAAGTATGTAAGCTCAGGAAGTCTTTGTATGGACTTAAGCAATCCCCGAGAGCTTGGTTTGAACGATTCACAAAAGTGGTGAAGACATGTGGGTATTTCCAATGTCAAACAGACCACACTTTGTTTGTTAAGGAGTTAGGAAATGGAGGTTTAACTGTGTTGATAGTCTATGTGGATGACATCATTCTCACAGGGAATAACGAGGAGGAAATACGAAAATTGAAGAAGTTCCTAGCTCTAGAATTCGAAATCAAGGATCTTGGAGGACTTAAATATTTCCTAGGCATGGAAATTGCTAGGTCACGAAAGGGGCTGTCGGTGTCTCAAAGAAAATACACGCTAGATTTGTTGAAAGAGACCGGGATGATGGGTTGCAAACCAGCTGACACACCGATGGATTACACTACTAAGCTGGGATCAGTTGAAGGCAATACACCAGTTGATAAAGGGAGATATCAAAGGCTGGTTGGTAAATTGATTTACCTCTCTCATACCAGACCCGATATCGGCTTCGCAGTGAGCTGTGTAAGTCAGTTCATGAATTGCCCAACTGAAGAGCATATGAAAGCTGTCTATCGGATACTAAGGTACTTGAAGATGACACCGGGCAGAGGTTTATTTTTCAAAAAAGGCACAAGACAAGATGTGGAGATATTTACAGACGCGGACTGGGCTGGGTCAACAGTGGACCGAAGATCCACTTCAGGTTACTGCACTTATGTGTGGGGAAATTTAGTAACCTGGAGGAGTAAGAAGCAGTCAGTTGTCTCTAGAAGTAGTGCAGAGGCAGAGTTCAGATCAATGTCTCTTGGCATTTGTGAAGGTATGTGGTTGAGAAGACTTCTAATGGAGCTGAAAGTACCTATTGATGGACCAATGAAACTGTTCTGCGATAACCAGGCAGCTATACTTATAGCCAAGAACCCGGTTCACCATGACAGAACAAAGCATGTTGAAATCGACAGACATTTCATCAAAGAAAAGCTTGATGAAGGAACTGTCAATCTAATCTACACTCCAACAAAATTTCAAACTGCAGATATTCTAACAAAAGCTCTCCCTAGAACGGATTTTGAAAACATGTGTTACAAGCTGGGAATAATTAATATTTACAACCCAACTTGAGGGGGGGTGTTGATATTTGTTAGTTATGTTTTCTGTTATGAGCTTAGGTGTTTGCTGGTTGGTTTTCTTAGTGGTTTAGAATAAGTGGACTGTGTAAAGTTGTTACCAGACCTTATCTCTTATCTCTAGGTTGTTTCTCTTTATTTAAACTCCTAGTCTATCTCTATCTCTAAGGAAGAGGTAGTTAGGGGCTGTATCTTGTATTTAAGGATTGAGAGGCAGCAGGAATAATTTAAGAAGAATAATTATCTCATTCAATTAATTCTTCATGGTCTAATGCAGTGAACTTATCTTTAGTTTACATATATATTAGAGAAATCGATAGGATACATTAAATTTTGGTTGTAGGTAGACAATTTCAAAATTATATCTGTTTCCTTTTAGCTCTTAAGGATATAAACATATAGTATGCTAAGCTATTAGTTGTCACTTTTTCCATGGTTTTCTATATTGCAAATGTAGCTGTCTGATTGCATTTCTTTTGCCAATTGGCTGTCTATTTTGTTTAATTTTTAATATTTGAATTCATGACCCTATGCTTGACCTTAACGTTTACTACTTGAGAAAATTAAGGACCACACGTGCAGTACAAATTGAATCTGAATAAAGCAAGAATTTCCAATATCCTTCATTGAAATGCTTAACTAACTTGATTCTTGTGTTTAGTAACACCTGGTAATTAGTTTTATTATGGGCCTCACTCTCCTATAAAATAAAATAATATAAACATTATGGGCCTCGGTCACTAAAGAACTTCTGGATGCTTTATTCTTAATACAGCTTAGTTGGGTGGGGACTGTGAGATAGTAATATAGTATTATCTATATTTTTCTTTTTTTGAGTTTCTTAGTTGGTTTTCAATTTCCTTTCTGCTCTATCATGTGTCTCTCCTCCTCCTCCTCCGCCTCCTCCGTCTTTTGACTGTGATTCTTGAGTGCACTCCAAGTCCCCTTATTAAAACAGAAGATTTTGATTCATGGATGTTTATGATATTAGTTCATAAAGAGGCTGATGTTTGTGATTCTTTTTGTCCAATTTTATATAAGTTCAACTGGAATTTTAAGCAAAATTTAACAGGGGAAATGTTTAAAAAAAAATTGGAGAGAAACCTGAAGCTTGTTTTGGTCCCACTTGAGTAATCTAATAGTCACTAAAGTTGACTTAATTAACAGGACTGAAAACAGAATCACTATGAATGCATACATACCTGAGGCTTCAACCTGTGGAGTCACAGAAGCTGCCTTGGCGGCGCTAAGCTTGAAAAGGAACAGCAGCAAATTGTACCAAATCAAGCTCTTATATTGCGCATGTAGAATGAAGTCATATTTTGTACATGGGATACTTACTGTTGCTGGTAAAGAAGATCAGTTGACTGAGGCCTCTCTCCCTGTTTTCTTTTTTTTGCTTATTGCATAGACTTTATGAATGAGCTTGGATTCAAATGCATAAAATGGGTTTTTCCAGAAGTGGAAACCCGGTTACTAAACTCATGGGACAAAATGAGGTTTGGCTGAACAGATCATTGCCATTACTGTCAAGGGTATCTAGCATGTGGATACACACCAAGTAATGACTAATTAAGACCATGGTTGCTTATAAACAATATTTTCTTAGGATTAGTACTTATGATTCTATGCAAGTTTTAAGCTTTTAGGTGGCAAATTATATGTTGGAAATAATGAACAAAGAAGGTTTTCTTGATGATTAAATAGGAAGTCTGACATTTTATGATTTTGCACATATAATATTGCTGATATATCTACAACATTAAGGATATTTGACAAAGATCGGTGAAGTATTACGTCAGTATAGCGGTTACATTTTCAGTAGATCCAAAAGCTTAAGTTGTTAGGATATAACTCAATAATGGTATTTGAGCACTCTAACACACTGCTTGAAGGTGGACAACTTTTTCAGGTCATTTATATGTGCTTAACATGCTATCTACAAAGAGGGGAACTTTATGAAAGCCTAGTGACTTGAGTTTATTATTTTGACAGTCTGAAGAATTGGCTGAAAGTGTCTCCAAATTAATAGGTCCTCAGTTTGCAGATGCAGTGGATATGTCTGATGTGCAGGTACTGACTATTTCATAATTAGTCCATTATTAAATAATGATTCTCCTGTTCATTTTTTCAGTCTTCATGCAACTGTGCAGGATGAATTTTCAGCAGTTATAACCAAAGCATCAGTAACCTTAGTGCTTGGCCTGGAAACAAAGTTTGATGCTGAAATGGCTGCAATGACACGTGTTCCATAGGGTAGCATTGAAGCTGTGGGTGATCAATAAGAGTAAGATAATTCCATTAAAAACTTGGAACTCTAACTAATTACAGCCTGAGAACTTTATGCATATAACCACATCCATTTTCTTGCAGGTATGTCAATGGAATAAATATGATCCTTACTAGTAGCATTCCTGTACTTGGAAGCCTTCTTTCACCGGTTTAAAGATAAGGTACTTATTAAAGAGAATGATATGTCAGATGACAAATATTATGGTTATGAATATGGATCTTGCTCTTATATGCTTCAAGCAATAGTGCGTTTTGGTTTATTTTATGTTTGGTTTCTTTACCTTGTTCTTTCTATTCGATACCAAATGCCTTTGTCTCGGAAGCATCTTAAATTTCTTAACTCGCCTGAATGTATGGTACTTTATTCCAGAATTATGACCTTGGATTTATTCATTTTTCAAATCTGCAAAGTGTATTTTAGTTGTATGTTTTAATTGTTAAATTTGAAAACTTTATACCCAGTCATTTATCATATATTATCTCACCCTTGAGTATTTTCTCTTTAAATTATTTGGCAACTCATTGCCCTTTTTCTTGCTTCTGCACAGTTTGCATCATCTCTTGGTCCATGATTCTATGCCAATATTTTCAAATGCAGACACATCAGAAACTGGAGCCCAACAGGTAGTGACCATTTTCAGATTTTTTTTTTTAATCAGCTAAATACCTTGATTTTTTTTTTTTTTCAGTTGATTATATTAATCATAAAAATTTGTATTAAAGAATGTTGAACTTCGAATCACTTTGAAGATTCCCTTATACTGTTACGCTACTGCTTGCATACACTAATACCTTTTTCCCTTTCAATTATTCTGTATCATTTTCTTATGGTCTGTATTATTTGAAAGCTTTTATAAGGATAAATGAGGATGAACATTAGGAAAGTTCAGAAACATTGCACTTTTACCTTATGAGGTGGTGCTTTTCTCTGTCATTATTTGTACGTCTCCTTTGATCATAATTAAACACAGATTTTGATAGTAATACGTCATTTAAGAAGTATAGCATCCTCCTTCTGTCTGTCTTGGAGACTGCTCATTTATGCTAGGAAGTTGATATCATAACCTAACTGTTAATACTTGGTAAAACTCTCTGTTGTTGATCATACCTTATAAATGTACAATTTATGGGAGCGGTATCTGTGATTGTATTTGTGTGTTTCAGTTGTGTTTTATTTAATGCCGTGATCCTATTGCAGATGCTATTGGATACACAAGCTATAATAACTATTCTTCTTGATATACCCAATCTTGGTCGACATGTGAGTTACTTCTGCAATAAGTTTCGGATATTAGAGAGGTCTTTTCACTGTTGTATGCACATTCAGATTTCGTGGAACTTAATGGAAGTTCTATTGTCAAGGCATCATTTTAATATTTGTATAGATTCATGTTCCATTTCACAATTCTAATCTTTAACTATTTCATATATTTTTCCTGATACAGACGACAAGTACCGCTAGCTACACAAAATTTGTAACCCGTGAGATGAGCAAAGCTAAAGCACTTTTGAAGGTTTGTGACTAAGTTACAAGTAGAGTTTACTTTCTATCTAGTTTCAATTCTAAACTCACAATTAAAATTGTTCTTCATTCTACGGTTCATACTATCCCCAGTTGATTCCGTTGCAGATACATATCGTGCATTGTTACCAAAGCAAACACCAATGGAATTTCAGCGCATTCTAGAGTTTAAGGTTATGATCAGCTATCACTTGCACATTATTTATTTCTCACAAACATGGCTTAATATTTGATGTTTTTGGTAACTTTGATTAGATTTTATCTTGACTGTAACATGGAGGGACCTGGAGAAATAATTTTTGTCATGTCATGTGCTTTACTGCTTTGGTAATATAGGTTTGATTGGATATGGTGTTATGTGCATGGCCTCAAAAAAGCTGATCAGCAGAGCATACCGGATAACTTCAACAAACACTGGGCGTGGGATGGGGTTGATTCCAATCTCCAACAACTTTATTGAAAATAAAACTTGTGATCACCTAAATTTCATGGTCTTTTTTGTCATTTCTTTATTTTTCAATATACGAATCCGATTTTGTAATATAATTTGTTTCCACATATAGTGAATATTTCCCCCCTTTCAGATTCCATCCATCTACTCACTACTTCACACTGAAGCTGAGGAGAAAGTCTAATGATGTTTACATCCCCAGTAATTTTCATTCAAAATGATATGTAAACATTATAATGGTTACCACATCATTATTTTAATGGTTAAATTAAATATACTTTCAACTATGTAAGAGTTGATTTCACGTATGTTATTATCAATATACATATCACGTATGTCATATTTAAGGCCTTGTTTGTTTTTATTTTGTCTTAATTGATCTGAAATGAATATATAGTATTAAGAAGTGTTTTTTTTTTCAGTCATTGAAGATCTGAAATGAAAGAACCAAATAAATTACAGTTATTAAGTCAAAAAATTTACTATTATGTGAAAAATGGAAATTGATCAAGTATTTAACATCTCACTTCCAAAACTGCCCTTATAAAACATAATAACTACAATATTATTTATTAAAAACAAAAACAGAGCCAAAATTGTTTGAGTATGGAGGTCGTTTGCTATATGGTTAAAAAATGAAAGTTTAATATTTTCAAATGTTATTTTAAATTTTCTCCGAAATTAAAGTGGTAGCATGAAATAAGAAAGAAACAAGTCAAACACTCCCCGATTAATAAGAGAGAGAAACTTAAAAAGATAGCAAGGTCTACTTGTGGTAGTATCATTAGAAAAATAGAGTTTTTGAAAAGAAAAAAAAATAATAGTTGTTTGGTTGGTAAGTTTTTTTTTTTTTTTAGGTCTATTTGGGGAAGCTCCTCTCCACGAGCTTTTGTTTAATAAAGATTTAAACTCTATCAACGTCTACTGAATTTAAAATAGACAATATCAAAAACTCAATCAAACAACTCTACAAAACTCAAATAGATGTGTGTAGAGCTTTTTAGGCAGTAGAAAGTCCAACCAAACAAATATAAAAAATATATTTTCTAGACGCAAAGTCTCTTAAAACATCTATGGAAAAAATGCAAACTAAATTCCAAGAAATGAAAATACTTTGATCACTTTCTTCGACTTAAACAGTAGAAAAGCTCAAATCGTGTTATATATGCTTTCAGAAAAATGAATTTGTACAAGTAGTGGCATGCCTGACTTGTCAATAAAGCTTGTTGTTAATCAAGTCAAACTTTTGATTCGATATCATTGTCAAGTCGGAATCATGTTTAACTCCGACAATACGTTAGACACTAAACATCATGAGATAACCAAACTAATTCATATAACTTTCAAGAAATTTCAGAATAGAAAATTTGATCATTTTTTTTTCCTAGACTTCTACATACCGTGTTATATCTTTTTGGAAAATTGAGTTTCTACAACTACAAGTGGTGACATGCTTGACTTGTCAAACTTGTTGCTATCAATCCAAACTAATTTTCTTTGATAACAAGTCGGAATCATCCTCAACTCCAATAATACGTTAGACACAACTTCAAATTAGTGACAGTTTTTGGGATTGACACAAATTCGAAGTCTCATCTAAATTGGAAAAGAGTACTAAACAAACTTTAGATCCATTTGATCACCTATCATTGGTAGAGCTTGAAACCCCATTATTTGCTCTCATGAATTGGAATGTAAGCTACATATCACTAAATAAAAACATGATCTTTTATTGTGGAGAAAAAACGTTGTAAGTGCGGTAAAACTTTTGCAAAAACTAGCTAGTATGACATAGTTTTTATTAGAGATTATTACTATTTCACTAAACTTTTTGCCACATATTCCTCCGCAAATAATCTAAATCTCATGCAAAAAAACATAATTTTTTAAAATATTTTCCATAGTTTATTTTGGTCCGGTTTTACTGCCCACCCCTAGTTTTACGTAAGGGTAAAGACCAATTCAAAGTCTTCTGCAACATGCATGGAACAATGAACTAGCATCCAATAAATTCAAAATTTTGATCACTTTCATTGGGACAATATTGATATGTCTACCGAATAGTATTGCTTGACTTCATCAATCCATTTGCTTTCAATAGAAACTTATCTCTCTTTATCATCTCTCTTTATCAGTTTAAAATCATCCATAGCCACATAAATTAAGTGACATATATACTTAATAAGAGAGATATTTGTTTTAGGTTTTGCTGATTTGTTTTCCTTTTGTTTTATTTTCTCTCTTGTTTTCTTTCTTTCTTTTCATCTTTAATAATATATTGGGATGGGGTTGATTCCGATCTCCAACAACCTTATGGAAAACAAACTTGTGATCACCTTTGTTTTGCTTATCTAAATTTCATGGTCTTTTTTGTCATTTCTTAATTTTTCAATATCCGAATCCAGTTTTGTATTATAAATTTGTTTCCATATATAGTGAATATTTCCCCCCTTTTCGGATTTCATCCATCTACTCACTACTTCACTAAAGCTGAGGAGAAAGTCTAATGATGCTTACATCCCCAGTAATTTTCATTCAAAATGATATGTAAACATTATAATGTTTACCACATCATTATTTTAATGGTTAAATCAAATATAATTTCAACTATGTGAGAGTTAATTTCACATACATTATTATCAATATACATATCTCATATTTAAGGGCTTGTTTGTTTGTTTTTATTTTGTCTTAATTGATCTGAAATGAATATATTAAGACGTGTTTTTTTTTTTTTTTTTTTTTTGTCATTGAATATCTGAAATGAGGCAATAAAGAACCAAATAAATTACTGTTATTAAGTAAAAAAATTTACTATTATGTGAAGAATGGAAATTGATCAAGTATTTAACATCTCACTTCCAAACTGCCCTTAGAAAACATAATAACTACAATATTATTTATTAAAAACAAAAACAGAGCCAAAATTGTTTGAGTATGGAGGTCGCGCGCTTGCTAATTGTAATTGTATAAGGTTAAAAAAATGAAAGTTTAATATTTTCAGAAGTTATTTTAAATTTTCCCCCAAAATAAAGTGGTAGCAGGAAATAAGAAAGAAACAAATCAAACACTCCCCAGATTAATAAGAGAGAGAAACTTATAAAGTACAGTGGGATGCACATACAAATAGCAAAGTCTACTTGATGTAGATATATTAGAAATAAAGCTTTAAAAAAAATTATATTTATTTGGTTGGTAGAATTATTTATTTATTTATTTTTAATTTTTGTTTAAAAGGGTCTATTCTGGGAAGCTCATCCCTATGAGTTTTTGTTTAGTAGAGATTTAAATTCTACTAGTTTCTACTTAATTTAAAATAGACAATATCAAAATCTCAACCAAACAACTCTACAAAACTCAAATAGATGTGTTTAGAGCTTTTGGGGCCATAGAAAGTCCAACAAAACGAGCACAAGAAATATATTTTCTAGACGCAAAGTCTCTTAAAACCTCTGTGGAAAAAATACAAACTAAATTCCAAGAAATCAAAATACTTTGATCACTTTCTTCGACTTAAATAGTAGAAAATCTAAAATCGTGTTATATATGCTTTCAGAAAAATGAATTTGTACAAGAAGTGGCATGCCTAACTTGTCAATAAAGCTTGCTATTAATCAAGTCAAACTTTTGATTCGATATCATTGTCAAGTCGGAATCATGTCCAACTCCGACAATACGTTAGACATTAAACATCATGAGATAACCAAACTAATTCATATAACTTTCAAGAAATTTCAGAATAGAAAATTTGATCATTTTTTTTCCTAGACTTCTACATACCGTGTTATATCTTTTTGGAAAATTGAGTTTCTACAACTACAAGTGGTGACATGCTTGACTTGTCAAACTTGTTGCTTGATCCAAACTAATTTTCTTTGATAACAAGTCAGAATCATCCTCAACTCCAATAATACGTTAGACACAAATTCAAATCAGTGACATTTTTTAGGGTTGACGCAAATTCAAAGTCTCATCTAAATTGGAAAAGAGTACTAAACAAACTTTAGATCCATTTGATCATCTATCACTGGTAGAGCTTGAAACCCCATTATTTGCTCTCATGAATTGGAATGGAAGCTACATATCACTAAATAAAAACATGATCTTTTAGGCTGTGTTTGGTATAAGGGAAAGATGGAGGGAGGGAAAGCAAATTCCTTGTTTGGTTGGAGGGAGAAGTGAAGGGAGAGGGGGAGAGGAGGGAGAGCTTCTCCCTCTGAGCCTACCATATTGGATCCCTCCAATGATAGGTAGATCATACGGGGGGGGCGCAAAGACAAAAATACTCTCCAATTTTTTAAATGGCAATATAGTAATTTTATAAATTATATACCAATCTATCCATCCAACCCTCTTTTCAATATCAAACAACATGGAGGTTATATATTATCCTCCTCCATCCCTCCTACTCTCTCTTCCTCTTAATTCATCCATCTCTCCTTGTCTCTCTCCCTCCTACCAAACATAACATTAATGTGGAGAAGAAAAAACATTGTAAGTGCGGTAAAACTTTTGCAAAAAACTAGCTAGCATGACATAGTTTTTATTACAGATTACTACTATTTCACTAAATTTTTTTACCACGTATTCCTTAACAAATAATCCAAATCACAGGCAAAAAAACATAATTTTTTTAATGGTTAATATTAAAAACCTCCCCTCATCTTTGAACTATTGTTGAATGTATAGTTACAAATGCTTTTATTTTAGAAACCTCTCATATGGACTAACATCGTTAGCATTTCGTTTGAGTTGATCGAGTTTGACCGTTAAAAAGTCTAAAATGTAATATTTAAGCTTCAATTGTATGAATTGACCATTCTACCCTCATACTTTTTTCAAATAAATTAATAAAATAATATAAAAGACGGGAATGTTAACTTGCAAATGAGAAGTTATTTTGTCAACAATTTAACTTCTCATAAAAATAACAAAATTACAAATGAACCAAAAGTATTGAAAATAAACCAAAATATGTATTTATGTATTTATATGTTTGTTTTTATAAATCCAAGCAAATACTCATTTTCAATACTTTTGGTTCATTTGTAATTTTGTTATTTTTAAGGATAAAATTGTCCACAAAATAACTATTTCTTCACAAGTTAACATTCCCGTCTTTTGTATCATTTTATTAACTTATTTGATAAAAGTATGAGGGTATAATGGTCAATTAATACAATTGAAGTTTAAATAGGGACATTTTAGACTTTTTAATAGTCAAATTCAATCAACACAAATGGAATACAAACGGTGTTAGTTCATAGGGGAGGTTTCTAAAATAAAAGTTTTGTAACTATACATCTAATGATAGTTTAAAGGTGTGGGAGGTTTTTAATATTTACCCTTTTTAAAAAATATTTTTCATAGTTTATTACTAGTTCGGTTTTGCCGCACAGTATAAATAGTAAGCCAATTCAAAGTTTTCCAAATGTCATGCATATGTGGAAAAATGGTAGATAATGCATCTGAAAATTTTGATCGAACTTTCGTTGGAAATATTGATATGTCTACTTAATATTATTGCTTGACTTCGTCAATCTAGTTGCTCTCTTCATCCGTTTGAAATCATCCATAACCACAAAACTTTAAGTGACATATATTTCATAAGAGAGATGTTTGTTTTCGTCAATCTAGTTGCTCTCTTCATCCGTTTGAAATCATCCATAACCACAAAACTTTAAGTGACATATATTTCATAAGAGAGATGTTTGTTTTCGTCAATCTAGTTGCTCTCTTCATCCATTTGAAATCATCCATAACCACAAAACTTTAAGTGACATATATATTTCATAAGAGAGATATTTGTTTTAGTAGATATAACCACACTCCATTAATTTTTCAATATCCAAATCCGATTTTATAATATAAATTTGATTGATTGATTCCCTATATAGTGAATATTTCCTTCCTTTCGGATTTCATCCATCTATTCACTATTTCACGGAAGCCGAGGAGAAAGTCTAATGATGTTTACATCCCCAGTAACTTTCATTCAAAATGATATGTAAACATTATAATGTTTACCACATCATTATTTTAATGGTTAAATCAAATATACTTTCAACTATGTGAGGGTTGATTTCACATACATTATTATCAATATATATATATATAAATATATGTCTTATTTAAGGGTTTGTTTGTTTGTTTTTATTTTGTCTTAATTGATCTGAAATGAATATATTAAAACTTTTTTTTTTTTAATTCATTGAAGATCTGAAATGCTGCAATAAATGACCAAATAAATTAAGTCAAATAATTTACTATTATTTGAAAAATGGAAACTGAATAAGTATTTAACATCTCACTTCCAAAAATGCCCTTAGAAAACATAATAACTACAATATTATTTTAACAAAAACAGAGCCAATCTTGTTGGATTATGGAGGTCGCTTGCTATTTGTAATTGTATATGGTTAAAAAAAAAAAAAAGTTTAATATTTTAATTTTTTAAAATTTTAATTTTAATTTTGGAGGTCCCCAGTAATTGGATTATGGAGGTCGCTTGATCATGTTATTTTAATTTTTTTCCCAAAATAAAGTTGCATCAGGAAATAAGAAAGAAACAAAAGAGCAGTAGTTTCTTGGTTGATTCTGATTCAAAGTCTCCTTGTAAGTGTGAAAAGTGTGATAGAACATGTAGAGAAAGCATGTTTTTCTTTTGGTTGACTCTGAGTCAACCTCCCTACTCAAATAATGCAAGGCTGATAATAATTAGCTACAGAGATAATAAAAAATAAAAAAAGTTTAATTCGTTGACGAAGTCATTCATTCATGTTAATATAAATAGTCGGTAGCCACTCTCTTGCGAATTGCAATTTGCAAAGGTATTAGATTGATTGTATCTCTGGGAAATAAAAAAGTGTGTATTGAGATATGGTATCAAAGCAGCAGCCATGGATGTTTGTATGGCTTGCAGTATTGATTTTTATTGTTTCATTAGAAAGTAGGTGGAGTGAGGGTTGTCTGGAACAAGAGAGATTTGCTCTCTTGCAACTTAAACCTTTCTTCAATGATCACAACTCCCTTCAAAATTGGGTTGAGGGAGATCACAATTCTAATTGTTGTCAGTGGGATTGTGTTGGGTGCAACCATACCACCGGTAGAGTCATCTCACTCGATCTTAGGGGTACAAGGGATGAGGAAATGGGAGAATGGTATCTAAATGCTTCTTTGTTTTCTCCCTTCCAACAACTGCGCACCCTTTACTTAATGGACAATGGGATACCCGGTTGTGTTGAGAATAAAGGTATCTTGTTTAAATTTGCCTTTCATATCCTTGTCTAATTCTTTTATATATTCTGTCAATAATTTGTTACACTATCCTATCAGACTTGTGTATATATTTTAAACAATTTCCTTGCAGGTTTTGAAAGATTATAACTCATCTACAGTACTTTTTGGAGAAATTGCTGAAGAAAGTATAGAGAATAATATAATAAGTTTGATTTACTATATTAATGAAACTATTTCTTCTCATGTTACAGGTTTTGATAAGTTGTCAACATTGAGCAACTTGGAGGCACTCTATTTAAATAGAAATAGCTTCAACGATAGCATTTTATCATCTCTGAGTACTCTTTCGTCGTTAAAAAAATTATCACTATCTTATAACAAATTGAAAGGAATAGTTGATTTTCAAGGTGAGATTTAAATTTACCTTTTTTTTTTCTCTCTATATGAAAACAATAAATCTATAGGTTGAAAAAACTTAACATTATCTCTAAGTACTACTCTTTTATAGTTATTATATCTATTTATTTCCATGCAAGAACAAATTAAAAGAAATAGTTGATTTAAGGTGATTTTTATTTTTACACTTTCTCTCGCAAAATCAAAATAACAGAGCTCTAAGTTGAATAAACCGGATCTTATCTAAGCTTATATTAGCTAAAAGTTTGGAAATGGATTCTTTGAGCAACTCAATTTACACTTTTCATATTGTTGGTAGAGACAAAAATAAAAACATATATTATTTCATGCGATGCTTCTTACTGACTTTCTCACCCATTTTTAGAATTAGACTCTCGTAACAATTTGTTGTTTTTGGAACAAGCAAAATGAGATTAATGATATTTTAAAAAGAAAAGAGATTAATGAAATTCGTTTCCCAAAGATATTAACGAAAGCAAAACTTGATTATTTTCGGAGGTTATTCATTCATTCCATCACTAAATGATTTATTAAATCGTTTTAATAATTATTTTCCGAAGTAAGAGATTGTATTTTGTTCATTAATTTTAGCAGTTTTTTTTAAAGAATGTTGAGAATGATATAAGCAGTTTAATTTTCAAATTAACTGAGATTGTTTATGAAATAATTACTTATTCTCATGTTACAGGTTGGAAGTTGAGTAACTTGGAATATTTGGATTTAAGCGGTAACAACTTTAACAATAACATCTTATCATCTCTAAGTGCACTTTTATCGTTAAAAACGTTATATCTTAGAGATGTTGGGTTGGAAGGATCCGTTGATTTATCAGGTTATTGAATTCGCTACTACTCTTCTTTCTCTTCCTGTATAGCAACCAACTTTGATTTATGTTGTTTTTAATAATTGGATGGAAAAATTTCTCTGCTTCGTTTTCTTTTCTTTTCTTTTATTTATTTATTTTGTAAAATTTCATTAACTCTGTTTAATTTTGATCAGAAATATTTGATTCCTTGAGCAAATTAGAGGAGTTGGACCTGAGCAACAATCATATAAACAAATTAGTGGTCACGAAAGGTACCAATGAAAACAAAATTCGATTACTTCAAAAATGGTGGTTTTGTCTATCCAATTAGTTTATAAATCATAAATGTTTTCATTAGCTTAAATATATATAATCTTATATTATTAAATTTGAAAAACATTAAAAAAAAATGCTGTTTTCACAACAATCATTTTCTTTAACTAGCACCTTGAAGATAATTTTGTTTATATCTTTCCATTAACAGATAATGGCATTGTAGGTCTGAAGAATTTACAATTCCTTAATCTAGAGAATGTCAATATTCACGATGGAAGCACCCTATTACAGTCATTAGGGTCGCTGCCATATTTGAAGAGACTTGACCTTAGCTTTAATAATTTTAGTGGAAATATAATGGGTACTCGAGGTAAGTAAGCTAGCTCATGTCAACTTCCATTATTTTTTCTTATAATCTTTCATATATAGCTTCATTTAAGTAAAGTTACTGCTCTTTTTCAATGACAGAGTTGCATAATTTTAACAACCTGGAAGAGTTGACCATGTGGGGTGCTTCTCTCCATACAAGCCTTCTTCAAAGCATTGGAGCTTTCACTTCCCTTGAAACATTGGACATGCAGAATTGTCAACTCAATGGCATCTTAGACATAAAAGGTGATAATACGCATTCTTGAATGTTTTAATATTATACCCATATACCTAAATTCAAATCATTCAAAACATATACCATATATGACAATAATAACAATAATATTAGCAATTAACAATAATATTTGACATTTGGACCATGTGTACACACTTTTTTAAATCTCATATACCATATATTATGAATTAGATTTATTTTTACTCAAGTCCCAACACATATATTTTCAAGGGATATAATCATTTTCCTTTTTGTAGTTTGCTATATTAGACACTTTTACCACTCTAATTCCAGTAATAACCGTTCCCCCGCCCCCCAAATAAAATAGTAGACATTTTACCTCTACTATTTTGATTGATATAAAAACCCCACATTTGTATTTTTGCAACTGTTATTGGCCGTCCCTCTCTCTTACAAACACTGAAACACAACATTTCTCTTACAAAACACACACTTGATTTTACAAACACATTCACACAATTTCTTTTGATATTTTCATAACCAAAAATCACTACCAACGAACAAGATAAAAATAATAATAATAATAATAATCAAAGATCCAAATTTTTCCTCCTATGATTCAAACATCATCCCTGAAAACACAAAACAAACTATACGATTCAAACCAATAAAAAATTCAAACTTCAAAGCCTAGTTGCACCTACGGTTGAAAATAAAAAGAATAAATCTTACAAAACCAAAAATTCAGCAAACACACGGATAAAAAACAATGGTAAAAGATATTATTAAATATCAAATATTATTTGACTGATAAAAAAAAAAAGGTACCAGATCTGGTTTGGAACCAGAAATGGAGATGATGGAGACCAAAAAAGGTACCAAGCTGGGGGGAAGGCCGGTTTGGTTTGGAGACGATGGAACTAGAAAGGGTACCAGATCTGGTTTGGAACCAAAAAATGTGGTGTGATATGTGAATCTTTGGTGATGATGTTGAAAGACAAAGAAGATTTTGATGATGTTCAATACTGGGTGATGATAGGTACGTTAGTAATATTTTAAGGGGATCAATGGATGATGTGAGATTTATGGAAGTTTTGGTTGGAGGAATCTAATTTTCCAGAATATATATTTATATATATATATATATTTTTTGGAATTGATTTGCTTTTGTTTATGGAACAAAAGCAAATATTATTTGGTTTTTATTTTTTATTTTTTTCAAAAGCTTTTTTATTTATGATAATTCCGGTATGGTGTATTAGTCTCATCCACTCATTTATTTTATAGGGAAAATGATTATATCCCTATTTTCAATTGTTAATTTTTTTTCTTTCTATTAATCAGATCTATTAATGTTATTTTCCCTAATTTTATTAATAAATTTCTCTTAATTAGCTAGTGTCCTATGGTTTATAGCTTTATTTAGTAAAAATAAAATATATAAGTATTTTATTATTTAAAAATCTTATAATAATTTTAAAATAAAAATAAAAAGAATAACGTATGTATTAATTTGAAATTTTCAAATTACATTTGACTTTATATATCTCATTTTTATGCACTTATCATTTTTATTGTGGTCTGCGTTTAATATTTTTTTATAAAAAATTACCAACTCTTTGATCAAGGAGTAAAACACATGAATGAGGGACACAAAAACAACCACTAGATTCAATCACATGGAAACTATTTTTTCAGAAGAAAAATGAAGTTAGTTACTGAGATAAAATGGGCCACTTAAAGTTGAATCTAGTTACACTGAGATAAAATGGGCCACTTAAAGTTGAATCAAGTAACCAATCTATTTTACACGATAAATGTTAGCAATTAACAATAATATTTGACATTTGGGTTAAGATCATCCCATTTAGCTTAAATAAATATTAATGTATATTTGGTTTTGTTTTTATAGATTTGTCTAATTTGAAGAATTTGAAATATCTGAGCATGGATTATACTAATCTCAACATCAGCATTCTACAAAACATTGGATTGTTGACTTCTCTTGAGAGTTTATCCTTATGGAATTGTAGTCTGGAAGGCATATTACCTGATCAAGGTTAATAACCTCTCTCTCTCTCTCTCTCTCTCTCTCTCTCTCTCTCTCTCTCTCTCTCTCTCTGATTATGTCATTTTAATTATCCCATAAAAAAATTCAACCTAAACCTTTTATGAAAGGATATATTTCAGGCGGCCTTTGTGAGTTGAAGCATCTACAACACCTGCATCTCTTTGGTAACAGTCTAAGGGGTAGCTTGCCTTGGTGTTTTGGAAATTTGACATCCCTTCAAGTCTTAGATCTCTATTCCAATCAATTTTCTGGAAACATCTCCTCGTCTCCCCTTAGAGCTCTTACATCCATCCAACAATTAGATCTTGGGGATAATCAGTTCCAAATCCCAATTTCACTTGAACCCTTTTTCAACCACTCCAAACTCAAGTCTTTTTACGGTGACAACAACCAAATATATGCAGACACAGAGTCACATTTTTCAATCACCCCAAAATTCCAATTAAATACACTCTGGCTATCTGGTTGCAGAGATTGTGTCACATTTCCCAAATTCCTCTACCATCAACATGACTTGTTTTACGTTTATCTTTCTCACAATAACTTGACGGGAGAGTTTCCAAATTGGTTGTTAGATAACAACACCAACTTACATCAACTTGTTCTAGTCAACAATTCTCTTACTGGACCTTTACATTTGCCTACCCATTCTCACCAGAATTTAGGGTCGTTAGATATCTCCAAAAATTCCTTCCATGGAAATATTCCAATACAAGTGGGAGCATATTTGCCAATGTTGTGGTTTCTAAACATTTCCAAAAATGATTTTGATGGTCGTATTCCATCTTCATTCGGTGATATGAATTCACTTTGGAGTTTGGACTTATCCTACAATAATTTGTCAGGCGAAATACCAGAGCACTTGGCCAAGAGCTGCATCAATTTACGATACCTTGTGTTATCAAACAATAGCTTGGAAGGTCAGATATTCTCTACTGCAAATTGTAACTTAACAAACTTGTGGAGGCTACAGTTGGATGGAAATCAATTCATTGGAAAGATCCCAGAATGCTTGTTCAATTCCTCCAGCTATTTGACGGTATTACATCTTGGTGATAATCATCTATCTGGTAGGATTCCCAGTTGGTTAGGGAATATATCAGAGTTAGTACATCTTAAAATGCCCAATAATCATCTAGAAGGTCCAATTCCACCTGAGTTTTGTCAACTGCAAAATCTTCAAGTTTTGGACCTTTCAGAGAATAATATTTCTGGTGATTTACCATCTCGTTTTAGTCCTCCACAAATCCAACAAGTTCACTTATCTAAAAATAAGTTAGAGGGACAGTTGAAAAATGCATTCTTTAATAGTTCTTCCTTGGTAACACTAGATCTCGGCTATAATCAATTCAATGGTGGAATTCCAAATTGGATTGGCCGGCTTTCTAACTTGACCTACCTTATATTGTCTCATAATAATCTTGAAGGTGGAGTGCCACATCTATTGTGCAATTTGGAACGGTTGCGCTTGATAGATCTTTCTCATAATAATTTCTCTGGACAAATTCCTCATTGTCTAGATATGACCGCACTCCATGGCAATTTTTCAACTGCTATTGAGCCAATGAGAAATGAAGAAACTGTAGGGTTCGAGCTGAAAAATGCAGCCTCATCCAACCAATCAAGTGTTGCTCCAATGAAAAAGGAAGAAACTGTAGAGTTCACAACGAAAAAGACATCCTACTCTTACCAAGGAAAAATTCTTACTTACATGTCTGGAGTTGATCTTTCATGCAATAAATTAACAGGTGAGATTCCTCATCAAATTGGAAATCTTACCAGGATCCATACATTGAATCTGTCCTATAACCATTTGACTGGATCGATCCCAAGGACATTTTCAAACCTTGAACAAATTGAGAGCTTGGATCTTTCCCACAACAACTTAAATGGAAAGATCCCTCCTCAAATTATTGAGCTATATAATTTAGCTGTTTTTAGTGTGGCGTACAATAACTTGTCCGGCAAAACTCCCCAGAGGATTAATCAATTTGGTACCTTTGAAGAGAGCAGCTATCAAGGAAATCCTCTTTTATGTGGCCTTCCATTGCCTAAATGTTGTGATGCAAATTGTTCACCAGCCTTGGCGCCAAAAGCTTCAACTGATATTGAAGAAGACAGCAATTTCATGGACATGGACATCTTTTACATCAGTTTTATTGCGAGTTATATAGTTGTGGTCTTAGCGATTGCTATAATTTTGTACGTGAATCCTTATTGGCGACGAACATGGTTCTATCTTGTCGAAACTTGGATGACCTCATGCTACTATTTCATTATCGACCATCTCCTTAAGGGATTCCGTTATTGAACTATGCATTGTAGTGTTCTCTATGTAAGGGAATCGTAAGATAAATGGCAATAGCCTTTTTTGAATAAGATGTACTAAAATTTTGTAGTAAAGCCAGTAATATAGTGGAGTGCAAATTATCCATAAAAACAAGAGCATGTTCTACTAATCTCTCTTATATAGTTTACTTGTTTACTATTTATCCAAACAAGCAATCACAACTTCATAATCAGCCCCACAAAAGATATAAAGCATCAGTTAATAGCAGAGTTTTTGTAGACTTGTTACTTGTTGGGTTTGACAGAAACATGTAAAACTGCTTAATGTTATCACTCTTTAACTGGCTCTTAAATATTCTAAACAACTATTTGGTGTAATAATTAACTATTAGGTGTACTAATTAACTATTAGGTGTTTCTGAGATAAAATTCAGGAACTGTTGCATTAACTATTGATTCTAAAAAATATTTATGACTCTAAAAAATTTTAAATTCCCATTCAATTGCTTCCAAATCATACAAGATTTCTCCTGAGCCAATTCAATGGCAGGAATATCAGCAAATACTCTTGTCTCTGATTTTGATCGTGGCATGCATGGCAATGCTGGTTCCAGCAGGACAGGCACAAATTCCAGGCCTATTACCACCAGTGCCAGAACTTCATAAATGTTGGGCAGCTCTAGCAGGCGCACCAGGTTGTCTCATGGAGATTTACACTTATTTTATGAGTGGCCAAACTGGCAAAATTGTTCCTGTTTGTTGTGCAACTATCGCTCAAGTCAAAGAGGAATGCTGGCCTAAGATGTTCCCAATAAACCCATTGTTCCCTCCATTGCTCAAGACCGCTTGTGCTGCACCTTCAACAAATTCAACTGTGGCGAATGCTGCAATGAGCAAGGTCTCATTTCCAGGAACTGCAAATGTTACTGAAATAATAGAATGTTGGTCAACTCTTAAAGACATAGAAGGCTGTGTTTCAGAGACTTATAAATCAGTACTCAACATTGGCATCATTGGTAAAATTGGCAGGGATTGTTGCAAAGCCGTCACTGAAATCAACGATAAGTGCTTGTATAAGATTTTCCCATTCAATCCATCCTTCCCTCCGGTGCTCAAGAGCACTTGTTCAGCTGTCTTTATTGCCACCATCACCAAATTCAGGTTGAAATGAACAAGCTGCAAGATCAAGTCTAACTTGAACTAAAAAAGTTCTTAAAGTGGAATGTCTTGCAATGTTATCTTTGTTTTTTTTTCAAGAAATAAAATGGATAGTTTTAGCTGAGGATGCTATTCTTACTTCACAGAGGTAATTTAGGGGATGTAACTGGAATTCACTTTGGCTAAGGAATTCACTGGACTTTAGGTAAAACTGCTTGTTACTTCTTTTCTCATTGGACTTTTGTGGAATTCACTTTTGCTATAGCTGCCAGGCAATTCATGGTATGATATTCACATTTTTCACTACACATGAAACACTAAGGCTGAAGTTTTTCCATCAAGTGCCTTGTTTCCAAGCAGCAAAGATTAATAAAGTTCATGTTCTACACAAATTTATTACATGAACTCAAGTAGGCCTTCTGTAACATATTTGTTTAGAAATTTGTTTATTCATACCTGAGTCTTAGCAAGTTGCAGACATTTATCATCAATCAGATGGAGAAGGAAATGGAGAAAATTTAAACTTGAACAGTTTCAAGGGCTACCAACCTTTTCTGATAGCACTCATAGTTGATAATACCATAATTCTTCACGTTTCTGTATAGCCTCAGCCTTTGCTCATCAATCAAATGCTCCACAGGTCCAATTTCATTGTCTGGATCTGGTTCGATAAATGAGGCTACAGATATCCTCAACTTTTCTGTGTTCGTTACTACCCGGTGCATTGGACTCTTATATATTCCATTACTCATTATCTACAAAAGTTCACATAACATTATTTAGAAGATTCGTCATATATATGTTGCTATCCACTACAGAGCGAAACAAAACAACAACAAAAAATATGCTGTTTCAATGTCTCGAAACATACTACATATCCCACAAACAAGCGCATACATGAATATGCCAATAGTGCGAAGATATACCTGCATTTGATAGCCAAGATTGACAACAAGAGCATGAGGTATGACAGGAACTCGGTACCATTTACCATCCACAAGAATTTGGAGACCTTCAACTTCTTTATCTTGCAAGAGAATTGTAATTCCTGATCTATCCGTTTTCTTCCAAATTCAATGACTTCGCGATTGCCTTGAACAGAACTTCCGTCACAATCTTGATCTTCATAGCATATTCATCTAAGGTCTCCCTGAAAGATGATCAAACTCGCTAATCATCAATACTTTACATTATTAGCTTATGAACTACTAGATCGAAAACCCCTTCCTTACACGTCTATCATATTCGTTAGAGCTTAGTATTGTTATTCGAAGGCTTATGGATCTAGCAATTGCTTAACAGAGTCCGATACTTATACATTCAAATAGGCTAGTTTACAGTATAAGAAAAATAGAAAATGGAAAAATACCTGAAATCTTGTGGAATTTGGGGCCAGAGATTTAACCTTCTTTTGCGTTGTGGAAACACCTTGAGGGACAAGCGATGAGACCAGTCATGAACTTGCTTGTCTGAGACGATTCTGTCACTCCCATAGCCTTCTGCTTCATTAACAGCTCGTGCATATTTCTGTTTCTCTTCCATTGGAAGTGAAAAGAAATCAATCGAAACTTCACGTATCTTGTCCAGAAGTGAATTTGAAATCCCATGTCCAATTGCCTTTAAAAAACACATCCAAATTCATGCGAAAACGTCACCGTATCTATTACTAGACTCTCAAAATGTGGGCCCAATTGTTTCTTAGATGGAATTATAACCAATAGAAGGACACCACGTTAGATATAACGGACCACAAAAAGAAACAGCACGACTCTCCTTGATCTTTAACACCCCATTTCGTTTTCATTTGTTACCTTCTAAGCGTTGCTTGAGCTGTCGAGTTTGGTGTAGAATCAAAGAGAAAGAGAATGTCAAAGAAACGGATAAGTTTGATGGAGTGCTTACTGGGTTACGAGTGGATGAACTCGATCAAGCGAGTTCGGTTTCGGACTCTGAGGGTGAATCGGGTCACGTGAGTGGGTCGGGTCAAGTAGGTTCTGAGTGAAATTGGCCGCCATGGAAGAATATACCAGAAAGATACAAACTTATTGGAATTACTTCGCTCGCTTTTGTTATCTGTAACATGGATAAGGTAGTTGCTTTTTTCCACTTTCTCTTAGGAATTTCTACAAACAGTTTACGTGTTTTGAATCTACAAACGAACTTTTTGTGTTTTGAATTGATTTCTATTTACAGAGTTGTAGAGTAATTTTGGATGAAGAGAGTATGCTTGTTTCTTTATTGAGCTTTTTGTATATGGTGTTTTTAAAATTGTATTTTGTTTATTGAATCATGTAGGTGAACTCGAGTGTTGCTATTATTCCAATGTCACACCAATTTGGGTGGAGTTCATCGGTGGCTGGATTGGTTCAATCATCTTTCTTTTGGGGTTACGCATTGAGTCAACTGCCTGGGGGATGGCTTGCCAAGGTATTTGGTGGGAGGTTAGTTTTCATTAGCCTTGTAATTTATTTTAAGTGTTGGCCTAAGCTGTTCCCGTTCAATCCATTCTTACCTCCACCATCTAAAGTAGTTTGAACAAGCTTCAAGACCAAGTCCTAGCTAGCTTCAACTAAAAACTACTGCAACAACTTACTTTTTTTTTTTTTTTTCAGGTCTTTTATCAAATTAAATAGATTGTTCAATGAACTGTGAAAGTTCTTACTGATCACAAATTCTATCATATGCTGGTCACTAAATCTCTCACAGCAATACTTCATACAGATCTGAAAATATGATCTACCCTTTGTATTCCATTTCATTCATTCTTTGACTACCTTCAATATTTTAGTATAATTTTGCAATGTATTCATGGTATGATATCCAAAATTTGCACTACAAATGAAACATTAAAGCTGAATTTGCACTACATCCAAATTTTGCAATGTCATGACTCATGTGGTTTGATTGGATTATGGTTTTATGCGCAGGGTCTCAAAAAAGCTGATCAGAAGAGTATGACTTTAACAAACACTGGCCTGGAATTATTATTATTTGTGTAATTGTGTATGATTAACTTAAATCCATTTACCATGGACTCATTATAAAATTAACAAAATCATTATTTGTATTTCTTGGAATTTGGGCTTGTGGGTACAGCCCAATCAATCACTCCTAGTGGGCTAGACCGATAGAGCAGGATCAGATAGGTAGATTTGAATTTGTAATCCGTGTAGGATTTAGCTCCCGATAATCATTAGATAATTATATGAAAGAGAATTAGTTTCCTTTTATTATAATTATAGACCTTTGAATTGAAATTTAAAAATTAAAAACTAACTCAACAACTATACAAATCTTATATAGTAGTTGAATCTTGTAATCTAACTTCTACTCTTCTCTCTCATAAAAAGCATAGAATTATTATTTCTTGTTTGGTATTTCAGACGTGGTATTTTTGTGATTGTACGAGTAACACCAACACACCATCATTATGATTGCACGCTTGTGGTTTAAAAGATTGCGATGTAATCTAAATATTATTGTTGTTTAACAATGACATTAGCCGCATATTATTAAATTTGTTTACAAGTATTTGTAATTTAAAATGACATTTTAAATACAAAATTATCTTTTAATACTCAATGGTCTAGACTCTAGACCGTTGATTAGCAAATCAAATTAAACATTATCATTGATTTGATTGGGATTTTAGCAAAAATGCCTATATTTAAAATTCAAGTTGCAAAATTACTCATTTACTCTTTCCATGCATGGAAAAAGTTACAAAAATAATTGTGCATCCAACTATCCAAGCATCTGTTGATAATGATTTTTCTATAACGATAGAGAGAAAATAGAGTGTATTTTTTTCTTCGATTGTCACATGTGGCATGTGAAAAGTAATTATTTCTCGCCTTGGTCCATGTTGTAGATAGAGCTATACTATTTACCGTTAACAAAAAAGAAAAGCTATACTATTTAATCAAGTTTTTACCATTTAATTGAAGATATTATAATTCTACTGTCCATAGCTATTAAGTGGGGACCACTCATAGCTATAGTCCAATTGATTTCGATGATAATAAAGGTTGATTTGAGTCCCTTTTAACAACTTTGGTCTGTCAACATTGGCATAGCTCATCTGTTAGATAGACGAATTTAGGGTTTGAGTAAATGACTCATAGGTCAGCAGTTCGAATCCTATCAATGACAATATCAGATCCCGAATTAATAGATATTGTCAAAAAAAAAAAAAAAAAAAAAAAAAACTTTGGCCTATTGTACAGGAATGAAACATGCCATGATTGGTTCTATTATTTTATTATTTTTTATTTATATTATAAAAACTTCTTTAAATACTGAAAAAAAATTTCTTTATAATTTCAGGACGTCTAACCACAGCCATACATTCACAAATGGGTCCACAACCCCATATTAATAAATACTCACACCTAATATGAATGTGTGACTATGGTTGGATGTCCTTAACTTATGATTTCAGGACATCCTTACTAGAAAACTATCATATATGTATATACTATAAACATATGGTAGCAGCCACTCAAAAGTCGAATCTAAAATATTGTCCGGTTGAATTGATGCTTTTATCACTAAGCCACATTAGAGCGGTAACAAAAAAGTTTATTAATAATTCATGATTAAAAGCCATTTTCATTTTATCACTGAACCACATTGGAGTGGTAACGAAAAAGTTTATTAGTAATTCATGATTAAAGGTCATTTTCATTTTATCACTGGACCACATTGGAGTGGTAATGAAAAAGTTTATTAGTAATTCATGATTAAGGGCCATTTTCATTTTAACTCAGATATTTATGCAGTGGTGATAAAGAAAATCTGAAATAAATATCATCCCATTTAGCTTAAATAAATATTAATGTATATTTGGTTTTGTTTTTATAGATTTGTCTAATTTGAAGAATTTGAAATATCTGAGCATGGATTCTGCTAATCTCAATATCAGCATTCTACAAAACATTGGATTGTTGACTTCTCTTGAAAGTTTATCCTTATGGGATTGTAGTATGGAAGGCATATTACCTGATCAAGGTCTCTCTCTCAGAGTGATTAAGTCATTTTAATTATCCCATAAAAAAATTCAACCTAAACCATTTATGAAAGGATATATTTCAGGCGGCCTTTGTGAGTTGAAGCATCTACAAGAGCTGGATCTCTCTCGTAACAATCTAAGGGGTAGCTTGCCTTGGTGTTTTGGAAATTTGACATCCCTTCAAGTCTTACATCTCTCTTCCAATCAATTTTCTGGAAACATCTCTCCCCTTAGAGCTCTTACATCCATCCAACGATTATATCTCTCTTCCATCTCTTCCAATCAATTTTCTGGAAACATCTCTCCCCTTAGACTTCTTACATCCATCCAACAATTATATCTCTCTTCCAATCAATTTTCTGGAAACATCTCTCCCCTTAGAGCTCTTACATCCATCCAAGAACTCTATCTTTCATATAATCACTTCCAAATCCCAATTTCACTCGAACCATTTTTCAATAATTCCAAACTTAAGAGATTATTTTGTGAGAACAACGACCTATATGCTGAAACAGAGTTATATTCTTTGGCCCCAAAATTCCAATTAAATCACATCAGAATGTCTGGTTGCAAAGGCAATTGCACATTCCCCAAAATCCTTTACCATCAACATGACTTGCAAGCAGTTGATCTGTCTCACAATAACTTCGCAGAGGTGTTTCCATATTGGTTGTTAGAGAATAATACACAATTACAACATCATATTGTATGTTGCTGATTTTCACAAATACAACTCAATAATGAAAATTATTAACTCTAATTTATGATAGAAAATATCTTCTAGGCAACTTGTGAGGTCCAGACACAGTTCAAAATTCTTTTGCAATAATGCAGGACTAACTCCATCTTTACTGTCATTGATTTTCTACTGTGCGGGATTAGAAATTGCTAATAATAAACCTAATTAAAAACTTGGTTTTTAGAAACATTTCAATTTTTTTTTTCAGTTTTGTGTTTTTTATCGACAAAATTAAACAATTATGTTATGTACTTGTGTTATAAATTTAATTCTTAAAAATGATAATCTACGAACCAAACACATGAGCTTGATCAGCTCCAATTGGATCACTAGTAGCCCACCCTAAATCAAATTACAGAAATAACCTGATCGTATCCGAAACGGCCAAATAAATGGGATTAATCCAGTTTTGAATTTAAGAATTCACATCCAAATCTCAATAGATATCTTTGTAAAAAAAGATAGGTTTTACCTTAATAGTGAGTTATCATGTCAGATTTTAAACGGATTTTCGTTTTGAAATAAAAATCTTGTAAATCAACCATTTTACCCTTAACTTTGATTAAATTAAAAGATTTAAAAGTATGTTTTTACACTTTAACCATTTAAAATTTTACAAATTATTTATGACTTGTAATCCAATTAAAATTTAACACATTTCACCAATTTTAAAAAATTAAAAATTAATAAAATTGTTAAAAAAATAAACAAAATTGTTTCAGATTATTGAGCAAGGTTTCTCCTTGCCAGATGTAAGACTAGAACAGCCTTTAATGAAGTAGATATAATCTAATGAAAGAATTCTTACAGTTCTTTTTGTTGAAGAATAAGTTCAACAGAGAATAGCAGATTATTAATTGCAGTTTGAACCATCTGTTGCTGCAATTATGTGTATTGGTTCATTCAAGGAATCCCCATCTGATAAAGAGTTGAATTATTGATTCAAAAAATGAGACATGCTCTAGTCATAGAACCCCTAGAGTCTTCTACGAAGCTCCTTCATCAGAACCTAGCAGCCTCAAATCAGCTCTAACTCATGGAATCTGCAAAACAATAATAAAACAGAAGTCACAGAGCAATTACAAGGACACGATATTTGGTAGTGAAAGAAGGATAGATGTCTAATTGCTGATCAACAATCTAAAATGCAAAACAAATTAACACAAAAAGCATGAGAAAGAGCAAAGAATTGATAAAAGTACAAAGAGAGATATGTAATTCAATTGCACATTCAAAAGGAGTGGAAAAAATTAAGGGTCAGACATAAACAGCCAGATGCATGAAAGCACAAAACATAAACAGCCTCATGAGTAATGAGTATGAAAGAAAGTATCGATTAAAAAGCAGAAAAACTCAAGGGATGAAAAAACTGTAGCCAAAAATTGTAGCATGAAAAAAACGTGTAGTTCAAGCTATCTTATTCCGGCAAATTTTTATTGGCTCTAAGCGGCAGACAAGGCACCATGAACTGGCTCTTGCTGTTGACTCTGATATATAGAGCCTAAACTAAGTGTTTCCTCACCCACACCAATCTAAATCAATGTTCCACAAATGATTGCAGAAAGATGATAGAATTATGAATGTAGCTCCTTTAAATTTGAAGGATACCATATAAAATCGGCACCCTCCAATCGTGTCAGTAGCTAAGTTTAGGCACCATGCAAAAGGTGGCTTGTCTTAGATTGATAAACAATCACCCGTGTCTGACTGAGTGCCATTAACCATTTAGCATACATTTTTTTCTCAGATAACTGAGATTTTTCTATCAAAAACATTGCTCCATCATGAAATTTGATAAGTCTGCTAAATGATCATTGTCCTAGAATGAATGAAAATAACAAAAGGAGCCTAATCAAAATACAGTACAAATGTACATTGAAACATTTTAAAAGAACATAAATATAAAATGTGGATCAATGTAACCAAGTAATTGTATCTTGAAACAACAATGAGTCTCAAGGATCTTCTTCCGGCAAAATTAATATGGGCTCCAAGCGGCAGACGGGTTGCCATTAATGGGCACCTTCTGCTGACTCAGATGTGGAGCCACACAGCAACACACATATATGCTTAGGCTCTAATTATGTTTCTAGATCAAAACAATAACACTTTCACTTCAAATAAATATGTACATAAAAAGATTAAAAAAAAAAAACACTTAACACTATGGTTACCTGAGCGAAGGCAGCTTCGGCCAATCAAAGTAAATCTACGAAAGAAATTCCGCAGATCGACTTAACCCCATGTCGCATCTGTCAGTTAAAGTTGATTTTGCATTAGATAAACATCAAATGAATGCCACTAACAGATTTCTAAAAGCCAAAATTCACGAAAAAAGAAAGAAAAATAGAGTAAATCCAGTTACCTGAGTTCTTGCCTACTATATCACCGCACACACGTGTGAGACCGTATCATCGGAGTAGTCAAAAGAACAGAAGTGGTTTTTGTTAAAGAGAAGGGTCGCCATATTAGACAACAGTGAAATGCAGGCAAGTGAAGTGATGGTGAAGATAAGAGAGTAGAGAAGCGGAGGCAAAGCAGGAGTAGATAGTTGTTTATGCAATGAAGCACAAGTATATATAGAGTGGTTTTGTTAAAACCCTAACTTGTTCGAAAGCTTAAATTACTGAAATAGACAACGAGTTTTGAAGTTTGATTGGTGGGTACTTGCGTGAGCCAATGATGACTAGACTTGTTTAGGGCGATTTAAGTAATTTTATTTTTGGTTCCTTTTAACTCCATGTATCATGCAGCCACGCAGGTTCGAACCTCTGTGACTTTGTTTTATTCTTTTTACTTTTAAGTAGTCTAAGATTTGCTTTGCGAATTTCATTTCTGAAAATGGTACAATAATTTGTTGATGTAATTATCACTTGTCAGCCAAAAAAATTTATTTTTTTTTAGGAAAAAAATTATTATTATTATTTGAAGTATCTTAATGTTTTTATTTTTTTAATTTTTTTTAATTTTTAATTTTAAAGAAATGATGATATAAATGAGAGCTGACTAGACAATTGTGATTTCTAGGCTTACCAATTACCATTAAGTTAAGGAATTTTAAATTCAACTAGATGAGGTTTGGATCGTAGGTTCAAATTGTGTCTCATTTTCCTAAATTTCGAATTTATTGTAAATTCTTATCGAGAAACAAATTGGAAGGTAATTTTTTTTTTTTTAAGTATTACAAGAACTATTACAATAGGACTGTCGGTATCAAACAATACATGTGAGATCAGGATATCTACTTGGGAGATAACTACTCTCATAACCCGAGAAGAAACTACTCAAACATGCATGGTGGGATTTGAACCCTCACTACATATGTGAAAGGGAGGTGCACTACCAGCTCTACTAAAAAGTGATGTCCAATTTAAAGGTAATTAGTTTGCTAGAGATTTGACAACTTCATATTTAGATAATCTAAAATCTATTTTCTCAATTTCAAAAAGAAAAGTCATATTTTTAAAATCTGACCATAAAAGACGGTGATCATCATGATGACTCCTACGCAATAGCATATTCGTTAGATAATATATACACTGAGCCGTGAAGATTGGAGGCCAAACAAACAAACTTGTATACTCCCTAAAATATGATCCTAAAAATCAAATACAAGGCTCAGAAACATGCAAACACTTGGGTTTTCTGTTTATTCTTGTGTCAAGAATATGAACCTGCAATTTCTTACCAATTTTTTTATGAATAATAGTCAAAGAAATACAATGCACACTATTTTCATAAAAGAGTCCCACTCCACCCTACAGAATTTTTAGCACTTGAACTATTAATGATATAGTGATTGGATGATGAAACCATGTCTGATAAGTTTCTTTAACTTTTAACAGTTTTTTGACTGGTTTGGTGGAGTTGTCTTTAACTTATCAGAATTTGGAACATTTGTACTTGAAGGCCATAACTGGGTTTCTCCCAACCACTGGGTTGATGACTTAACTCTTTGAAGGTTTCTATCATTCCCAGATAACAGACTCGTGAGTAACCCCACAGGGTTAGAGACTTCCTTTTTGTGTATTGAATGAATGAGATTTCTCAGTCCATTTCCAACTGATACATCTTCAAGGGCTGGTTATCGGCATATAATGATCTCAAGGGTATGCTCAAATTAGACATCACTTCATCTATTCAGATCTCTCTGCTCATGATTTTGTAGAAACATTTCCTTGTCTCCCGTTACATCAATTCAGTACTTAACACTTTCAGGTAACCACTTTTCCCACTTCTAAATCCCAATCTCACGGTCACAGGGCCATTCAAAACTCACAATAATGATATATGCCAAGGCAAAGCCAGTATTTTGACCCCCAGAATTTTGGTTCATTTCGTCTGGTAACAGGAGATGGTGAAGCATATTGCAAATTTCTCTCCCATTAAAATTTCAAACAACAAGCAGTTGATATCTCTCACTTTGATTTGTGAGGATAGTTTCAAAATCGGTTTGTCAAGAACAGCACAAAACCAACTATCATTGAATAACAGTAATCTAGATGGAATGATTTTAAATCAATTCTGCTCTCTAACTCTGACCAATTAAGATTTGATTAACTCTTTCTCACAATAATCATTCAACAAAATATTAGAAAAGTATACTCCAGTTAACACATACCAATATATGACTGATAATATATGCAAATATCTGAGCAGTTCATCTATGGGACGAAATGTCCGCAGCCTACAACCTTAATCTTCCTACCTCCTCTAGACCAGAGTCAATACAGTCTATGAGTCCGATAATGTAGCCTACTCTCACAAGGGAAGGATTCTAACATACAAGTCAGAGATCCACAAGTTGTAAATGGAAAACTGTAACCAACAAAAATCGAACTCTATCATGAAATATGCAATTTATTATATATAGAATGCAGTTAAAGCATAACATTTCAAAACTAGAACTTTTTGCATAGCTGATACATACAGCGCATTCAACTAAACACTGAAGGGAACCTACAACAACTAAAACTACAAGCATATAATCACAACATTTCATCTTCTCAAACTCACCCGACTCAAGTGCTCAGCAAGGAAATCCCTGATCCCACGCCCGGTCTCATCCACCTCTCCTTCAAAAATTGGAAACTCCTCTTCTTTTAAGCTCCCCAAATCATCATCCGGCATTGGCTCGCTAAACTTTATCAGAAAATTATGCAACAAACACCCTGTAACAATTACAAAAGGCAAGAATTCAATACACTCCTCCTTCCACCTCCTCCCCAAAAGCTGCCACCGCGATTTAACCCTTGCGAAAGCAGTGTCAACCAACCCCATTGCACGACTGTGCACGACATTGAACTCCTTTTCAGCTGAGCTAAAGCTATCCTCTTCATTGTTTCTAACATATGGTGTTATAAGCCAAGGCATGAGAGGGAAACAAGAATCTCCCAATATATATTGAGGAATAAAATTGCCATCACCAAGCTCATAAGCTGGTCCATTCAACAACTCTCTAGACTCCTCCACGCCTATAAACAACTTCGTCTGATACAAAATCGACTCCGGTTTCATTGTACAAGGCCAACCAGCAGAGATATCAAGAAATCTACCTTCAGAGTCCACTAAAGCTTGAACCAACAACGACCCATTTCGACCCAACAGTTCACCATCAACATTGAATTTTCCAAACCCTAGAACCCCACAACAATTGGGCAACGAAATCCACCCAAAACCCACCACAATCCTCTCCAAATTCTCTCTAAACTCGACTAAATTTCCCAACTTGTCGTTTATAGCCTTGCAGACTGTGTAAAACACACGACAAGCGTCAGCGGAGGAAGGGAAACCGAAGCGACGTGCGAGGGACTTGTAGGAGGTGCCGTGGGAGAGGCGGAAGAGGGTGGCGGCGAGGGCGGAGTCAGGAGGAAACGACGGGAGCGAAGAGGAGAGAGCAGGGAAGAGAGTATGGAGGAGATGGGTGAAAGTCTGTTGGGACATGCGGAAGAAGCGGAGCCAATGTGGGTCCAGAGGAGCGGAGAACGAGGAAATGAAGGAGGGGAAGAAGGGAGTGGAAGGAGAAGGGAGTGGGCGTGGAGGGGATGGGAAGCGTGTGGAGATGGAGGAGAGGAGGGACTCGAGAGAGAAGATTTGAGAGGGATGGAGGTGGATTTCGTGGCGGAGGAGGAAGGAGTAGGCGGCGGAGGTGGACGTGGAGAGGAGAGATAGGAGTTCTGGGGTTGGGTGTTTGGATGTCTTGGTGGCTTTTCGTTTCTTGGTGGTGGTGGTGGTGGGAGCTGTTTTGGGTGCTTTAGGGGTGGTTTTGGGCCCTTTGCCGCCGGCTGCCATGGCTGATGCAGCAACACTCACATTTACTTCGCTTATCAGTTATGACTCTCGCATTTACTTCGCTTATTAGTGGGACTTTCTTTTTTGATAATTTTATTTTTTACATATAATAACAATAATAATATAGTGAGATTTTTTATTATTTATTTTTATTTTTGAAAATTGAACGCTCAAATAAAATAAAATAAATTATACGGGGTTTTTATTTTTATTTTGAAATTTGAGACAGTTCCAGATCCACAAAATAAAGTGTTGTATGCACGGTTCAAATATCTACCCAACAATCCCTATAACCGTGGGCAGAAAATTCCAAACCTTTGTGCTTATGGTGGATCTTGAGCTCCACTAACGTGTAAAATGTGATTAGGGATTAGGGTCTAAGGTGCACAACCGGAGATATATTAATGTATTGAGATTTTATGGCTCGTTGGCACACCGTATTGAATTCTAATATCATTAATATAAACTTGTGTTTTGTGATGCATTGTATTATACTATATTAAGTTATTCCTATATAATTTTATTGTATTTTATTATATTATAAAAATATAATATTTTTAGAAAGTTAATAATTAATTTTAAATAACCTTACATGAATAAATCAATAAATATTTCTATATAAAAAATCAATAAATAATTATTTTAATTAAAACAAAAATTTTAATAAATAATATTTTTATAAGTAAAATGAATATATTTCCATATAATTTCGAAATTATAAGAAAAATATTAACAACATAACACATATTTTATCAATATCTCATATTTGTTGAAGAAAAAAAAAGGAAATAAGAAAAAGTGTTTTTTCTAACACGATGCAACACAATACCACCAATTATTATATATTAGCTAATACAATGTTTACCGTACTAAACAATTAAAATGTACTAAAATAATACAATACAATATTAACAACATACAATGTTTGCTCCAAACACTGTATTATATTATTTTAGTACATTTTAATTGTTTAATACAAATTTTTATATATCACGGGGAGACTCGAATTTAGGGATGCCAACGGGGTAGGTCGGGGTCGGGGAATGATTTTCTATCTCTATCCCGCCCTCTAAAACCGTCCCCGCATTAAGAGAAGCAAGGTCAAGGGTGAGTATTCCCTATTGAAGGGGCCTTCCCCATGCCCGTCACATTCCCCGTCTAATATAACTATATATTTAAAAATTACAATTTAAAAGTTAAAACAAAGAAAAAATAGAACATTGGTTGATGTTGAGAGGTTCACAATTCTATTAGATATGGAGTGATACAAAATTCAACAAAATTCGAATCACATTACTTTACATTATTGAAGCACTTTTTTCATGGCCAATGATGTTTACTATGATACAACATTAAATTAGATTATAAATTATGTAGAAGATTACACAAGTAATAGATTCAAGTTAGCGAAGTAATCATCGTAGTAGCAGGGCATATAGATCAATCAAACGCAAAATAACTGCAGACAAAAGATCACAACTATTTATTTAAACTTGTTATTTTATTCAATAGCAGAACGAAATTTGTTCAACAAAATAGGTTGATAGAAACTAATTTTGATTAAGAGCAAGAACATTTTAAAGTCCAAAATCAAAGCTTCTATAAAATAAACCAACTTCTAAAGTTTAGTTAAAAAAATAAATGTTAAATGATATTAAAAATCTGAATATTATATATATACGATCTCGTTCCTATCAGGACATCCTTATATAACTTTATCAGGATATTGAATGTGAGTCACTCATTTATAAAAGTGATTTGACAAGTGCATACATACCAAGAAGTATGTAAAACAAGAGACTCACATCCAATGTCCTTATATAATTATATAAGGACAATCCTCATATGAAAATTCTCGTATATATATATATATATCGGGGCGGGGAGTGCTTCCCCCGTCCCCACCTCGCTTCACTTTCGGGGATAAGACTTTGTCCCCTATCCCCGTCCTGATCCCTAAATATTATCCTCATCCCCGCTCTGTTCGGGCTGGGGCCCCATGGGGCCCCCGTCCCGTGGGAAATACTGCCATCTCTACTCAAATTCGATCTCTTTACCATCGAGTCGCATTGTGGGGTGATAATAACTTTTTATTGATGTCAAAAATTACAGATTACATAGAGGGGAAATAAGGTATCTATCAAAACTTACCAATTAAACATATATTTTAAAAAAAATTAAAATAATTCGAGTTTTGAAAAGGGATAGACTCGGAACCACAACCTAATTATTATTATTTATTATTATTATTATTATTATTATTATTATTTTAGAAACACAACACAACCTCATATTAAACATATCATTGTTGTTGGATAATTTATAGCTACGTTTTTTATTAGGGTTAATATTAAAGACCTCCCCTCACCTTTGAACTATTATTAGATGTCTTGTTAAAAATACTTTTATTTCAGAAACATCCCCTGTGGACTAACAAACAATGATTCAATTGATTGATTTTTGATGTTAAAAAGTCTATAATGTTCGTATTTAAGCTTCAATTATATTAATTGAACATTATACCCTCTGAATCTTACCAAATAAAGCATTGTTTGTTGGTCCACAAGGGGTGTTTCTGAAATAAAAGCATTTTTGTCTAGACATCCAATAATAGTTCAAAGGTGAGGGGATGTTTTTAATATTAAACATTTTTATTATTCCAATTCTTTTTATAAAGGTATTTAAAAAAAAAAAAAAAAAAAATTCCCTTATCCTTTCCAAGTTGTACTAATAAATTAATAATTATTTATTTAATATATTATATATCTCCTTTTGACACGACACAAACAACATAGAAGTTTGCAACTTTGCAAGTGATTTAATAGCCAAAACTTACTTACCAAGTAAATCATCCCGTTACGTCGTCTTTTATAATTGCCGATCCTGGTCAATATATTCTTCTTCTTCAAGTCCCCCTCCAACCCAATTTTTTCTCTCACTCTCCCCATCAGTCACTCTGTGTAAAAATCGAGTCTTTCAATGGCCAAACTGAAGATAGCAGGAACATGGTCAGGCGATTTACAGGTAGAATTGGAGCAATGGACCGTACCCATGTTGAGAGAAGAAGTGGCAAAGCAATCAAGCATGCCTCCTGAGACGATCAACTTGATATGTGCTGGAAAAGTCTTGAAAGATGGTGATGGCTCTGAAAAGCTGAGCCAATTGGGTATCAAAAACAACGCCAAGATTCTTGCCACTCGTGTCTGTGTTGATGAGGGCAAGTCCTTGGTGGCTGAAGAAGAACGTTCTCGTAGATTGAACAGAGTCAAGTGAGTCTTTGCACACTTTGTTTTTATTACGTTTTACTTTCTAAATTTTTTGAGGTTGGTTGCCTTTGATCAAAGTTTGGATTTTTTTTGTTGTTGTCAATGTTTTGATCACTTTGTTGAATTTTGTAGTTCTTTGATTTTGATATATATATATATATATATATATACACACACACTTCTATAAGAATTGTGCTTGCTATGCAGAATTAAGAGAAAATTGGATATTTGATTGGCTAAGTTTTCTGTTTTTAGATTATGTATGTCCTTACTGTGTTGAATAGTCTTATAAGTATCAAATTCTCTAGTTCTTTTAAGTGGATTATGGTTTGTTGGTTTTGATTAAACTATGTTTGCTGTATCCGATTGAGTGGGAAATTTTTTATTTTTTGTTCTATATTTCTGTTTTTGTAGGGTCCTGGCTCTATCTCATTGTGTGCATCTTTCATTTGTAATTTGTTTGTAGATTTTGACCAATGTCTTAGTATTTCGGTGGCATTGTATTAATAGAGTGAGAACTGAGAAGAACGATTATATTTGTTTTATGCGGGTTCTAAAGTTCCTCTCTTCATAATTTCTTTTTTGTTTTGTTGTTTTTTGGGTCATAGTTTGAATGTTGAACTGAATAAGCAATTTGAATTATCTTGGCCTGTGCATTTTTTCTCATCCACACTGTTCTCAGAGAGTTGTTAAAAGCAACATTAATTTGCTTTTCAACAAATTATGAAACTTTTCCCTTTTCTGGTCCATTGATGTTGATGTCCATCATCATTTCATTTAGTTACCTATCTTTTTTCTTCAAATTCACTGGTTAGTGACTTCTTAATGTTTACATCCAATTGACAGAGCAGCTGCAGCTGCCCTTGTTGAGAGACATGCAGATGGTTCATTACCACTTGAGGACTTCAATATAGAACTTGAAGATCAGAATGGGGAGACAATAAGATTTGGAACTGAGACCGATCGGCGGTATGGTAGATGAATAGAGATTTTGTTCATATATTGTTTTTTATTGCATTTATTTGGCGAGTAATTATTTCCTACGATTTAAGGGTCTTTGTCTTAAGTTGAGATCTAAATTGTCATTTGACAGGGCAATGATGATGGGTCTGATGCTTCATGCAAATGCAAAGAAACTTATTAGGAGGCAATTGTATAAGGATGCACTGGAAGTGCTCACCATGGGGGAGGTCAATTGTTATTACTGTTTCTTTCTCTCTTTCTTTTTCTAAAGGAAGAAAAAAATATATATTATATTTTCTAAGAGAATGTCATCGTGTTGAGGGCATTTAGCCATATATTTATTGAGATCTATGCAGAAAAGAATAAACCTTTTCAATTCCTGATAAATACTGGAAGTTAGTGATCTCAAAAGACAATTTCTAGCTAAACATCTCTATTTCTATTTCCAGAATTTATATCTTGCTTGGCAAATGACTTACGGGGATATTACTGCTGAATATTTTCTGTTTGGCATTTTGATTTGTCACAGGAGGCTTTCTCTCTTTGCAATCCCAAAGTCATTGAGGTGAGTGAACCATTTCTTCTCCTAATATGAGAATGTTAAATTATAAAATATGTCATGGCAAAGTGAGCTTATTTTAGTCACTTGATTAAATTGGCTGTAAATTGCTCTGGTCACTGCCTATTGGGGGAAGCTCCTCATTTAATCATGTGCGCTTTGCTATGAATACCACATGTGGTCATTCCTGGGAAAGTGGATTTGCAATTAGTTATAACTTGGTTTATAAAGAGAGAGAAAGATCAAAACAGATTTACTTTTCACTTTTGAGTAGGATTTACATTGAACAATAAATCACCTAAGCTTTGATAAATTGATTCTTTCTCCAAGCAAATGTTGATATATGTCCTTAACACTTTTATGAATTTAAATATTATCTGAGACTATTCATGAAAAGCATGAGATGGTGGATTGTGATGTGGATGTAACTTTTGACTGCTTCCACTTATTAAACTTCAACCCTCTAATGAATTTGATCACATGGCTCTGCTTCCAGCTTGTTGACAATGTCCCATTACTGCAAATAGACATGGTCTGGTGCTATTTCATGCTTCGAGACATCAGTTGGCTCTCAGTGGCAGGAATGCGCCTTCAAAAAGCTAGAGAAGGAATAGAACGTGCTCATGGGAAGGACTCCTTCCGCATGAGATTGCTGCAAGCAGGTCGCCACCCAGAGCTTGCGTTGTGAGTATTTATCGTCGTTTATTTTTGGTCTGTGTCTCCCAGGACCTGGCATGTGAATGATTTAAGTCTGCAATGCTAACTCATTTGATCACATCTTTTTTTAGGCATCTGCGAATGGAGCTGTTAGAAGGGGTGGTGGCATATCACAGTGGTCAGTTTGATAAATCTCGGAAGGCATTGACTTCTGCACAAGCAAAATTCTTCCAGGTAATTATGAGTAGTTGACAGATAGAAACAAAGATTGGAGATTAGTTAAAACAAATGTATGCATGTACAATTTGGTCTGCTCCGCTGGCTTGATTTCCCCTAAACTAATAAATAATAGAACAAAATGTGATAAAATATTCTTTATTAAATTTGAAATAAGTATATAAAATTTTTCCAAGTTTTTGAGAATTTTTTTATTCTCCCAAATATGTGTTTTTTTTTTTTTTTTTTTTTTTTGGCAGCCAGCTTTGTAGTTTTCTCTCTTTTCTGTTTCATCCCCGTATATCCACTATATATAGACAGACATCATTCATTTACCTCAAGTAAAATCTTGTGTCTTTTTATATGTTGAAACAATCATCTGATATTACTTGCAGCTACAAGTGCCAGATGAATCCTTATCTCTTGTTATGAGCATGGGATTCAAAGAGCAAGATGCGAAGAGGGCACTGCGAATTAGCAATCAAGATGTTGGGATTGCCATTGATTTTCTGGTAGAGGAGAAGGCAAAAAGAGCACAGAAAAGGGAGGATAATAATCGGCGAAGAAGAGAAATTGCGTGGGTGTCATTTTGATAAAATTATTCTTTATAATCCATATATTCTGTGTCACTTCTATTAAGTAGCCTAGCATATTTGCAGGGAGCAAAAACAATATGGAATGACACCCTTGAAGAAAGCTGTTGATTTCCAAAGATTAAAAGCTCTGGTCTCCATTGGGTAAACAAGCCAAACTCATTCAATTTTTATTATACGCCTTTAATAAGCTATTTAAAGAAACAACGATTCTTGCCTTGTAGTTATAACATTGTTATCCAATCTGTTCATGTCATTAATTTTGCATAGCATATCATCACACTATGGATAATGGACTTGGAGACTGTTCCTTAATTTTGCATACATATTCACAGTTTTTGCTAAGTACAGCTAGCTTATTATTTCAGAGAGAGAGAGAGAGAGAGAGAGATAATGAGGATATTTTTAAAAGTTGGATGACTGATGTATCTTGTGTGATGATTCATTGCACAATCACCTATACTTACAACTATCCTAGACAAAGTTAAAGGGTTGCTTTGGCAGGTATGAGAAGGAGCTTGCCGCTGAAGCCCTTCGAAGAAATGAGAATGACACTGAAAAGGCATTGGATGACTTGACAAATCCAGAAAGTAACTCGTCCATACAGGTGACTTGTTTTTCCTCGTTATTTTTTAGTTGAATATGAGCCAGACTTTTACCTTCACTAAATTCATTTGAATTGCAGCTTGAGATTGAATCACGGAAAAGGAAAAGACATCAAAAATCAACAAATGTTAACATTGAACAGCTGGTTTCTATGGGGTTCGAAAGATCAGCTGGTACTTAACCTTAGCATCTTTTATATTTATTCTGTCATGTACTGGAAAAATCCTTTTGCTTTCTCTTTAGTACAAACAATAGTCACCATGCCTTCCCAGGATCTGATAAAGTTTATTGTATGCAGTTGTTGAAGCTAGTCGTGCTGGTGGCTCTATTGAACAAATAATGCAACGACTGCTCTCACAAACTGCACCAAACACCTCATCTGCTGCTAACAACCCCGAAAGCTCTTCCATAACAACTACTAACAATGTTGGCCCAAGTAGTTCAAATGACAATGAGAATGTCATAGGTGAATCAACCACCGGTGAAATAGAAGAGCGAGATGTGGAGATGGAAGATGAACTTGCTTGTGAATTAACAGGAGATGTTTTTGCAGACTATGACATTGAAGTTTCAAAAGAAGGCGAAGCAATAAACGAGTACTTGGCTCTGATTGATTCAGCTGTCAATGTGTAAAAAGCTTCATCTTCCCAGTGAGATGAAACAAAGAGGCAAGTAAATATGTGAATAAAAATGGTATGAGTTGCATTAGGCCAGAGGTAGATTTCAATAGTTAAAACTATGGTGATAGGTTGGAGCTTTTATAATTTGAAGTCTGAAGCAGCATAACAGTCCTGACAAGCATTGTAGAAAACAAATTTGGTTTTCCCAGATTACTCAACTTCTGCAATGAAAAAAAATAATTATAATGACAGTGCATTTTTTTTTTCCTTCAATTTTTCCTTCCTATTATTTTTATTTATTTTACTTAATTTGATCTTATGACTGTAATCGCGATACTGGGGAACAGTGTCAGTGATGAACTCTTTACTTGATGAGGTTGCTTTCCAACTATTGTAATACAATTTCCGATCGGTCTATTGTGAAAATTGATTGCCGGCGTTGTACTCAAAAATGATAGTAGTTTAGTGCTATAAAAATTTAGGATCTTGCTATATTCGTTACATGTTTATCAGACATACAAAGAACAGAAAATGTCCAGATGATGGAAATAAACTTTGTTCTACACTGATTGATTGTATATTGTCTATAATAGCATTGATTTGGTATGAACCAAATTCCTCTCTGCAAACATACAGTGTATCGGTAATTAGGTCTCTAAATCTCTTATTCTTCCGTCTTGTCATCTTCTGTGACCATGACAATCGGAGTTTTATCTACTTTGTTTTCCTCCTTGTAATCCTTTGGAAGCACGTTACAGTCAATAGTGTGCCATACTGGTCTCTCTTCTTGGAACAATCTGTAGAGTCCATGCTAAGTTCATCAGAGAAAGTAATACAACAGAGAGATAGAAATCTGGAGGGAAGAAGAAAGGAAGACTTACGAGTGTTTGCAAAGCATTGGAGTCTGTACAGTAAGTGCATACTTGCAAGTGGATAGTTCTGTAAAGGAACTTATCATAGCTCTAGGCTCTGAGCACACAAATCTCACCTGCATATGGATATATGATAGAAAACAATGGATACAAGGAAATAGGAAGAAAACCAAAAACCAAAGACGAAATCAGTTGATTGACACATACCTCAGTCTCTCGGGGCTGATTTGTAAGATCACAGATTGTTCCATTTGTGTACTGATGAGCATGGTACCTACATGAAAACATGTAATCCTGTGATTTTCCTTTTTGTTTGTGTCTCTTCACCTTCCATCTTACAAGTTTTTTTGTTTCCTTTTTTCTATAATTACCTTTGTGATGCATCTTTTGAGCGAGGATCTTTCAGTGTGGAAATGTCAGACAGATTCTGGTTAAAAGCAGCTGTGGCCTCTGCATCATACACACCCAAGACAAATTCCTGAACGATCTGTAACCAGTAAATTCATGATGGTAAGAATGGTCAGGTCTTGAATACTCTTTGTAATTTCAAAAAAGAATTGAATTACCACAGAATGATAATCAAAAGAGCTACTTTTGCAGTCATTGATTCTTAATACCACTAGTATTACCTACCACAAAAAATTTCTATAAAAGTGACAAGTATGACATATTGGACAGATTGAAGGGAATCCATAAAGCATTATATGCCAACATCACATTGGGAAAGAAAAATAATCCGATTTCAGCAAATGAACATTCATAAAATCCCCTATTAATTTGACTGAGAGTGGCATAAATAGAATGCTTTATCTCATACTATACAGACTATCTGCTACTAAATACACAGCCGTCTGAAATCAATACCAGAATGATGGTCCAAGGGGAAAACAGAAGAATTGCATTTAGGGCACATAAGAGACTTACCTTATCATCGTCCAAATGCAGTTGCCTCAACTTGTTTTGGTAGCAAAATTCATATGACCACCAACCCTCTTGCTACACCAAAGAGTGGAAAATGCATAGATAATTAAAATAAGTCATAATATACAAAGAGAAAAACGAAGGATTATTTTACATATTCTTCAGTAAATTTATAACATATTTTATAATAATTCAAAAGGAGACATCCAAAAATAAATTTAGCGGGTAGATGTTAACCCTGATAAAGCATCGGTCCTTCAATACTTCAAGCAGCTCGTCTGGAGTCTTCAATTTAACTTGTTTCTCAGTTTCCAGAATCATACTGCTGATATTATGCCGAGGTACCGACTTTCCACTCCTGGTTTGCTCTACCTTAGGCAAGAAACATAAGAAATTCCGTCCATTTTTATCAGGCATGACCACAGACTCCTGATCATCATCCTGCAGAATTTTCAGGCTAAACATTAGATCTTGATACTATCTATCCTTTTCAGCAGCTTCCACCCAAATGATTATAATCACACAAAAACATTAAGGGGGGAAGTTTAATATGGATTCTAATCGCATCACTACACCAAAATGGAGAGTGCAAGATAGCAGTGTCTGTGTCAGGTCTCCAATACACAGCAGTCAAGTCCAAACAGCAAATGAGTGTAAAAAAATCTAAAGAGTACTTACAGGCTGATAAGGGAAGTCTTCTGAATGAAATTCAATTTTGTATTTTGGTTCACGAGAGCTGTGGCCAAGTGAACCACCTGTCAACCAATAACATATATGAGAACTATAAAAAAATGTCACAAACTCACAGCAATGGGAATCAACTATAAGAAAGGACTATAAATACATCCCAAGACAATGTTAAGTGGGTCAGCAGGCACCATTTACACAAAGACTACTTCTTTCCAGCATTTAAAGCAGAAAAATGCACACACGAACTAACCATTACGCTTTATCATAACTAGCAAAACTTCTTAAATTGAACAATGAAGCCAGAACAAATGCAGAATTATAATTACAGCATGATCCATGGTCAGCATCAGTATGTACCACCCCACAATACACTCAAAACTAGTCTTTTGACCGCTCAAAAACCTCATGTCGCATGCCTTTGAGGACTCTATGTCACCTGATCTTTCAAGTTTTCCCCTTTAGCTCTTCACCAACAATACTTCAGAGTTTTATAAGCAAAAGCTGAAGCATGAACCTGTGCTTCTGTGGCAACTTTACACGGTTGGCTAACAGGTAGACCCGGAAGTTTAAAATTAGTCACGGAAGCTCTAATCGATCCCATTACTTAAAACACAACAACGAGAACAAAGACAACACCCACTACAATACAGATAGACCCGGATGTTTACAGGTTACACACACTATAATCTTAAAGCAAGTTCGAATTTTTAGTCCCTAAATAAGCCTTATAAACTCCTGTACTTAATATTTCGGGCAGTACTCAATCTCCCCAAACCAGAAAACGAAATACATAAAAAAAAAAAATTTGAAAAAAAAAAAAAAACCCAAATTTAGAACAAGTTTAGGTTATATTAAAGGAACAGACATAAAATTAACTACAAAAGATCAAATAGCCTTCAAATTAATGCTAAATTATGAATATCTGGATCAGAAGGAAAATTAAACTAAGCTGAAAGAAACGAAACAGTGATTACCAACGTTAGCTGGGAAGATTTGATCGGCTAACACGTAATTGCAGAGAGCGCATGAAACAATAAGAACAAAGCACAGCAAACTCATTTTTGTTTTGTTGTTTTGATGTCTTGTAAAGGAAATAAAATCTGGAACTGATTTTGTCGAGAGAAGAAGAAGAAAGAGTCCCCCTTCCCCTGTGAGACTGGTATCTGCTGGGGTTGACGATGACAAATCTCTACGTCAATGGACCAATGAGGTCTTGCCATGTCATTATCAGTCATATGCTTTTGTAGTTTTTGTTTTTTATATGAAGTGAAATTTATATATAATTTTCACAATTCTCTTCAAAATATTTTTAAAGGTCATTAATTAGTATATTATCATGTTAATTAGTATAATCATTTGCAATTGTCGAGTAAAGAATATACCATGGTCTTGAATTATCAGTTTATTGAAATTTTGATAAAATAAAGAGAATATGATGGTCTTTGATTATCAATTGATATTGTTTAATCTTATTTTGTCTTAACTTGAGTCTATAAAGACATACATTATATATCATATATACGGTTTGAATCTTAACATTGTTAAGCTAAATGAGACCGTAAAACTTTTCATTTTTATTCAAATAAAATAATATGATAAGACTTTTTTTTTAAAAGAAAAACGAAAATCGTGGTGAGGGATTCAAATCACACAATATACATTTTACAATCATGTGTGTGGAGTTTTTTTTCTTAAGCTGTGAGAGTAGTTATCTCTTATAAGAATATATATTTAGGCCATATATATATTATTTGATCTCGGCATGTCCTGACAATCCCGTATCAAAGACCGCTAGCAAAGCCCTTTAACAATTGGATAGGAAATCAGAAAGGTGGGGTACTTAGTATTATATAGGGTACATCTAGTAACACTATTACTATTAGTCTAGCTACTGGTTCAAGCCCAGCCCAATAGCTATTCAATGCAAATGAGAGAGAGAGAGAGAGAGAAAGCATTCACACAATTTCATGAAAAGTATCACCTAACATTCGCCTTAAAATTGACGACCGTCAGATTAAAATAATCACAACGGTCAAAGAAATTGACAACACTGAGGCGGTGCGGTGGCTTGTATCAGATTGTCACGTTTTGTACGAAATCAAGAAAACGGGAACCTCTTTGCCTTGACTTTTTTACTTTTCCCAAAACGGACTCCTTGCGATTGCCGTTTTGCCGTTGCCTTGTAATAGTGGCAACTGCCAGCTGGCAAGCAACTGTGATTGGACCCCACCACAGTTCGTTACTCTTGGTCCCCTGTTCTAACTTCTAAATGCAAAGTAGAAAATGGTCGTCCACCGCCACAACTATTTTTTTTTTTCCTTTTTCTTTTATTGATTTAAATTTAAACTACTAATAAATTATTTCAATCATAAAACAAAAATTAATAGCAATCAATTTAAGTGTATAAACGATAGCATAACCAATCTTAACAAAGTGGTTGGACACTTCACCTTTACTAATGTTATAGGTTTTCGAGTTTTATCTTTACAAATTAAATTGTAAAGTATGAGAAAACTTGTTAAGTCCCAACTCTCATCCAATCGTTATTAGATTTTTTTATAAAAAAATTATAAATATATATATTTAAATATATCTAAATTGTATTCTAAACATCAAATTATTTTATAATTTCTAGTAGAAAGTATGTTTAGTTTAAATTTTTTTGCTTTCAAATCAAAAAATTATAAACTAAATATCCTTTTTGCTTTTATTTTTAAGATAGTGTTAACGTATGTCATGAGGGCACAGTTTAACAACAAAAAATTTACTATAATAAAAAACTAAATAAATGCATAATTACTACATTAATTGTTTTGTTTCTATCTATTTATTTATTGAATTTCTTAATATGATAAGTTTCTAGTCGTTAACATATGTTATTAGGACACATATTAATACTATCTTTATTTTTATTTTTATGATATATTTTTTTATTTAAGCTAATCAATACTCTGAAAATGAAATTAGTGCATAGTGATACAATTAGTTGGATGATTAAGCATTTTCCATTTTGGGCAAAAGTAATCAACTCTTCGAACACATTTAAGGAAATACTCATTAAAGACGACACAAAACAAAACAAGCACTTAATTTAAAATACATTTAATTAAGATAACTAGAATTCATTATAAGTTTTGTTTTATTATTTGGAATTTCTCACAAGTTTAACAGAATCTGAGAAAAGTCAAAATAGATCGTTGCCTTCCACTTCTCATCAAACGTCCCCCAGAAACTTGGAATCAACGAAATCACGTTGGGCCCACCTCATATTTCTAAATTTTTTATTTTTTTTCTTTATACAAACAAAAATAAAATATTTAAATACATTATCAAATTTTGGAATTGTTTTTTCTCAAGTTTCTTGTGGCGTTTACGTTAAGCTGTGAAAATCTTAGAGAATACAAAAGTGCACAACACGTTGTTCGGTTTCTTCTTCTACTACTTCTATTTTTTTTTTTTTGGTTTCTTTGCATACCAAAAATAATAATTAAAATAAATCTCCGATATTCTCACGAACTTTCTCGCTTTAACTTTTCCCGGAAAAACTCGAAGCTCGTTCACAAGGGAATTCATTTCCGAGATAAGTTTACTTTGCCAAAAAGATTCGTTTTTTTTTTTTTTCAAGGAAGCTGTAATAAGGTGATGGTTAGCTGAATTTAGGCGGTGCTGGTTTCTCTCTGAATTGGGATTTGTTTGTTTTTGAATAATACAGTAGCGAATAAGCAGTTGCAAATCCTGATTTGAAGAGGTAGAATTCTTTTCTTTTTTTGTTTTGTGTTATTTTGTAGTGGTGTGATAAGAGAAGAACTAATTTGAGGTTAAAGGGAGAAACTTTGGACTTTGAAGCTGTTTTTTTAATTGAATTAATAGCCAATCTGGGATCTATGTTGATATGGTTTCTGGGTATTGTGGGTTAATAGTTGTGTTTCTGCGTGCTTTTGTTTTTTGATTGGTTTTATGTTTTGTTGTATTGGGTTGTGAGGATCTATCTGGAGAATACAAGTTTAGGCTAAATTAATGCTTTATAGTTCTCATTGAGTTGCTTGACACCTTTTGTGGAGGTTTAGTTACTTTGATTATAGGGATTGGATTGTTTAACTTGTATGAGAGCTTGGAGCAATTTGTGATTGGCTTTTTTTTTTTTTTTGGAGTTGTTCAATTGGATTGGATAGTGAGTGTTGTGTTGTGGTATAATTAGTGTTCTTTTGTGGTAGTTATTTTGTATTTTGAATTGTTGGATTTACAATGGGGAAGCAAAGTGGAAAGAAGAAGAAACAGTTAGGAGGAGAATCAGGTGATGGTAATGCAAAGCAAAGTCATAGTCCCAGAGTTTATGATAAGGACACCACAGTTTTCATTGCCATGGCCCAGGAATTGAAAGATGAGGGTAACAAGCTGTTTCAAAAGAGGGATCATGAAGGAGCTATGTTGAAATATGAGAAAGCCCTCAAATTACTACCGAAGAATCATATAGACGTATCCTACCTCCGGAGTAACATGGCCGCGTGTTATATGCAAGTAGGTCTGAGTGAGTACCCCAGGGCGATCCATGAGTGCAACTTGGCATTAGCAGTCACACCCAAGTATAGTAAAGCACTTATAAAGAGGGCTAGATGTTATGAGGCATTGAATAGGCTGGATTTGGCTTTAAGAGATGTTATTATGGTTTTGAACATAGAGCCGAATAATCTAATGGCATTAGAGATTGCAGAAAGGGTGAAGAAAGAACTCGAGAACAGAGGTTTAAGGGTGAATGATGCGGTAATCGAGTTACCTCAAGATTACGTTGAATCTCCTATTGCCTCTTCTGTGCCAAAAGTAGTGAAAGATAAGACAAAGAAGAAGGGCAAAAACCTTGAGCAGAAGAATGTTATGGACCGAATTGAGGAGAAGAAGGTTGATGAAAAGAATGAGGAGAAGAAGGTTGATGAACAAATTGAGGAGAAGAAGGAAGCTGAGGATAAGGTGGTTGTGGAAGAGAAAATTAGTTGTACAAAGGAGGAGGAGCCAAAGAAGACTGTAAAATTGGTGTTCGGGGAAGATATAAGAGTGGCTCAGTTGCCGCTTAATTGTAGCCTCCTGCAACTAAGAGAGGTTATAAATGACCGGTTTCCAACCTCAAGAGCAGTTCTTATTAAGTACAGGGACCAAGAAGGTGATTTGGTCACAATTACCTCTGATGATGAGCTAAGATTCGCTGAAGCATCAATAGAATTGCAGGGTTCTGTCAGACTGTATGTTGTAGAAGTTAATCCTGTGCAGGATCCATTTTATGAGAGATTTAAGAATGAGAAGATTCACACTCTTGATATAGAACACAAAAGTATTGAGAATGGGAATGTTGGAGAAGATAAGGAAACAGAAAAGGGGTCATATTTAATAGATGAATGGATAATCAAGTTTGCTCAATTGTTCAAGAACCATGTTGGATTGGATTCCGACACTTACTTGGATCTTCATCAACTTGGCTTTAAGGTATATTCTGAGGCTATGGAGGAGACGGTCACAAGTGAAGAAGCACAAGGCCTATTTGACAGAGCGGCAGAGAAATTCCAAGAGATGGCAGCATTAGCATTGTTCAACTGGGGAAATGTTCACATG